>ADNK01001470.1:7500-34233 GCA_000320545.1 Bigelowiella natans CCMP2755 | reverse complement strand
TCACTGGGCTGGAGCTTTGAGGCATCGTGTGCCCGAGAATTTGACATTTAATGTCTTTGCCATATCAGCCACACGTGTCAGTTCTTCACCGGAGACTCTCCCCGCTGCTGGTCATTCCGGGATGAAAATGGGAGTCCCTAATCTTCGGACACTAACGGACACTAACGGGCAATACCGGTAATACTCCCGGTACATGTACATGTAATGCTCTTTCCGGGGATTCGACGCAACGAGAGTCAGTCTCCCGTGAAGATCTTCACACCAGACTCGAAATCAGACTCGATGAAGCGTAGTGGATCTTTTGACGAGAAAAGGAAGGTAGATGAAAGAATCCCTAGAAGGAGAAGTTCGAAAGCACAGGTACTTATCCTACGAGGCTTGCGTTCGGGAGCTTAAGCTTTGATGTGTTCTCAGCGTTCTGAGGTATGGGGAAATCAGATCCAACTTACAAAGCAGGAAATCTTGAAATTGAGGGAGAAGGAGAACAAGCTGAATGACCGACTTGCGCGATTTGAACAATTTTACTCGGAAGAAAAGTTTACGAAGGAGGAGCTCAATGAGAAAACAAAGAAAGTAGAAGCGCAAATAGCTGAAACTCAAAAGGAAATCCAGGCGAAGGAGGCAGAACTGAAGGACGTGTCAAAGAAATTCGAGGATGCAACCGGTAATGTATTTTTGTAACATCTGATGAGCAATTGGTGTGCTGAGATAGTTTTGCCTGTGTGTTCAGCCATGGAAATTGATGAAAGCGGGGGGATAATTTTGACAGAAAACCCTGCCGGAAGAGAGTATGCCAAAGCTCTTGTTGAAGCAGAAAAGAGAGAGGTTGGCGATGTGAAAATCTCCAAATTCCTGCCCATGGTGCTACTGACAGTGAGCACGGTATTCATCCCTGGTTTCACCGTAATTGCGAAGAAAGAAGCAAAGCGCATGAAGGACAAGAAGATTGAAGGCATTCTTATATTTGGTAGAAGGTGTTTTCTTCAAGTTTTGAAGGAGTTTCGTCGACTCCGCAAGGAATACATTAACGGTGCAATCTTGAGAATTTGCATACTCGCAGGACAAAGCGGAATTGGCAAAAGCCTGGCATTTTCCCAGATTTACATGCGAGAAGCCTTCATCAAAGGGGAGAAGGTGGCGTTTTACTCTGTCCAAGAGGCTACGATTTACCTGTTTTGGATAGAAGATGGGAAGTACAAGTGCCAGGAAGCGGAAGTAAACGATCAAGGGTTCTGGAAAACTAAAGCTTGGAAAACTTTTGATGACAAATCAGCCCATTTGATAATAGACCCAGCTCCAAGGCGAGGTCACAAGTACTTCAAAGTACATTTAGTGGAGGCCTTCGTGGTGTACTTGACCTCTCCGAACAGCGAAATGTGCAATTTCGAACAAGAGATCAGAGGTGTTACATGGAAGAGATTCTTTGTTCCGACATTTGCCATTGAGGAGTCCAAGGTGATCGCAATCGAGCTAAAAGAGAATCCGAGTGTGTTTTTGGAGAGAATGAAGAGAACCGGTGGACAGCTGCGGGAATTCATTAGGGAGGACAAATACGAACTTTTCAAAGGTTATCAGGATAATGCTTGG
Source organism: Bigelowiella natans CCMP2755 (assembly GCA_000320545.1). Taxonomy (NCBI): domain Eukaryota; phylum Cercozoa; class Chlorarachniophyceae; genus Bigelowiella; species Bigelowiella natans. The sequence continues at coordinate 32,646 of ADNK01001470.1, read as the reverse complement.
GCAGGAATAGCTGCGGAACACATACACTTCGGAGATTTGAAAGTTTCAAGCAGAATATTTTCGGTCCAACCTTCCACTACTGATGAAACACTTCTTTACAGTGAGAAATACGCCATAGTTCCACAAAGCGAATGGATTAAAAGCAATATATTCCAACTGTATGCAGAGAAGAATCTCGAAAATTTCACCGGATTAGATGGCGAGAAATGGTTCTTTGCTAAAATTTACAAGGGTTGCAAGCTTCCAGCCAGACGTCTCCCTAAGCACCTGCTTGTCTCTGCAAACAATCGTTGCGCGTTTGCACGTTGCGTGCTGCTTCGTGCGCACGCATTCCAGCATCATTGCGACACGACGCACGTGCACGCTGGCATGCACGCACTGGCGCGTGCAACACACCACTGCTGAACTGACTTTGCAGCTGAGAACAACAATGAACTCAATGATGGACTGCACGTTGCAAAACACGTGCAAAGCGCACGAAATGCAGTGCCATGCGAACTGGCTTTCTGGCAGTGTGCCAGTGACAAGTCCAGACTCCAAACAATCCATGGCAATGAAACATCCTGGAGCTGTCCTGCAGAGCAATCATGAACGTGTCGTCTGGCACCTCCAGCAACATCTTCAGAGCAGTGCACAGCAACGACCTTCCCTGTCTGAAGCGTTTGATTTGGGAAAACGCAAGTGTTGAGGAGCGCGGTTGTCACGGTGGGTAGCAGCTGCAGCGTTGGCATTGTCGTGGCAGTGGTTGGAGTGTTTGAGCAATTCATGGCACACGCGGTGTTGGTGTTTGGTTCACGTGTAGTCAATGTTAGCAGCAGCAGCAGCAGCAGTTGTTGCAGTGGTGGTTGCAGTAGCAGCAGAAGGCGAAAAATGAACATGGTGGGTACCAATGCTAGCATTGAGACAGTAGTTGTAGAACATGTTACACAATGTACAACGATTTCAATGCAACATATTAGGTTGGACTCCGTTGTTTTGTGGCACCTTTAATGGTCATTTGGAGATCGTAAAGTACCTGGTTGACATGAAGGCAAACATTGAGGCGAAAAACAACAAGGGTGGGTACCAATACTAGCATTAAGACAGCAGTTGTAGAATGTGTTACATGATTTACAACGATTTCAATGCTATGTGTTAGGTAATACTCCGTTGGCCGCGGGTTCCTGTATGGGTCATTTTGAGATCGTAAAGTACCTGGTTGACATGAAGGCAAACATTGAGGCGAAAAACAACGAGGGTAGCTACCAATACTAGCATTAAGACAGCAGTTGTAGAATATGTTACACAATTGATAACGATTTCAAGGTTGGACTCCGTTGTTTTGTGGTACCTTTAATGGTCATTTGGAGATCGTGAAGTATCTGGTTGACATGAAGGCAAACATTGAGGCGAAAGACGAAAACGGTAGCTACCAATGCTAGCATTAAGACAGCAGTTGTAGAATATGTTACATAATGCATAACGATTTCGATGCAATATATTAGGTAATACTCCGTTGGTTTGGGGTTCCCGTAAGGGTCATTTGGAGATCGTGAAGTATCTGGTTGATATGAAGGCAAACATTGAGGCGAAAGACGAAAACGGTAGCTACCAATACTAGCATTAAGACAGTAGTTGTAGAATATGTTACATAATTTACAACGATTTCAATACAATGTATTAGGTGATACTCCGTTGATTGCGGGTTCCTGTATGGGTCATTTGGAGATCGTAAAGTACCTGGTTGACATGAAGGCAAATATTGAGGCGAAAAATGAATATGGTGGGTACCAATACTAGCATTAAGACAGCAGTTGTAGAACATGTTACACAATTGATAACGATTTCAATACAATATATTAGGTAATACTCCGTTGATTGCGGGTTCCTATGAGGGTCATTTTGAGATCGTAAAGTATCTGGTTGACATGAAGGCAAACATTGAGGCGAAGGACGAAAACGGTAGCTACCAATACTAGCATTAAGACAGCAGTTGTAGAATGTGTTACATAATGCATAACGATTTCAAGGTTGGACTCCGTTGATTGCGGGTTCCTATGAGGGTCATTTTGAGATCGTAAAGTATCTGGTTGATATGAAGGCAAACATTGAGGCGAAAGACGGAAACGGTGGGTACCAATACTAGCATTAAGACAGCAGTTGTAGAATGTGTTACACAATTTACAACGATTTCAATACAATGTGTTAGGTAGTACTTCGTTGATTGCGGGTTCCTATGACGGTCATTTTGAGATCGTAAAGTATCTGGTTGACATGAAGGCAAACATTGAGGCGAAAAACAACAGGGGTGGGTACCAATACTAGCATTAAGACAGCAGTTGTAGAACATGTTACACAATTGATAAAGATTTCAATACAATGTATTAGGTGATACTCCGTTGATTGCGGGTTCCTGTATGAGTCATTTTGAGATCGTAAAGTATCTGGTTGACAAGAAGGCAAACATTGAGGCGAAAAACAACAGGGGTGGGTACCAATACTAGCATTAAGGCAGCAGTTGTAGAACATGTTACATGATTGATAACGATTTCAATGCAACATACTAGGTAACACTCCGTTGGTTTGGGGTTCCCGTAAGGGTCATTTTGCGATTGTGAAGTACCTGGTTGACATGAAGGCAAACGTTGAGGCCAAGCACAGAAATGGGAAGACTCCCTATGACTTGGCAAGCGACAATGCGCTCAAAAGCTTCATCAAGCATCATTGCATTGAGCGACGGATCCAGGTGTTCAACAGAGACTTGAGGGATTTGCACTTCTTGAGCACGGAATTGAAGCGGGGGTTGGGGGCAGAAGTCGTCGCCGTCAACTCGAAAAAGAGGAAGCGGTCGCCATGAGCTCGAAAAATTAGACGTGCTGGAGTGGATGCGCGCCATCGGCACAGTGGGCGATCTCGGAAGCTTCATGTTGTCCTGATGCCATGTGAAGAAGCAGATGTGAAACATCTGGTGTCGTGACAGACATGCACCATCTCCTCTGGCAGTGCTAGCTAGACGTGCGTGTGCGAATGCCAATTTTGAATGCATGAAACATGCATCCTCAGGTGACCCCTCCGATGAGATTGTGATGAGACTGTGGCGGACAGATGCAACCTAGCTAGCCAATTGCACGATGGACATTGCGCACGCTTCGCATCTGTGGTGCTCTCCAGCTCTGCACCTGCTGCCCGATGCATGCCAGCGTGGTGTCCGGAATGTCCAGAATGTGTCTGTGTGTGGCGGTGCACGTGCAGTGGCGCAAGTGTGCATCATGCGGCATGCTCTAGCTGCTCAACAGAGTCAGATTGCATCCGTCTCACAGTGGCGTGAGTTGGCAAGTGTGCATGCACATCACTCACAATGCTCAAGCTGCTCAGCAGACCAGCAGAGTGACAGTTTTTCCACTGATCGAGCCTGCTGACAATGCTGTCAATGGTCTGTTGCAATTTTGATTGCGAATGACACCGCTGCATGGTGTCTTCATGCGGGCACGGTGCAGCAGTTTGCACGATTTGCACGGCGTTGTTGTTGTTGTTGTTGGGGGCGGAGCTTCGGTTGTCGCACGTGCAAGTTCGATTCGACACTTCGCTTGAGATTTTTGGGTTTGTTCTCAGTGCTGAACGCTTTCTTTCGTTCTCCTCGAGAATGCACAAATCTCTTCGACTCTGTCCCCTTCGTGCAGTTGCGTCGTCTGTTTGTGCTCTCATCGTTCGTGCTTCAGCGAGCAGCAGGTTGGCACGGTCGCAGTTTTGAACGAAGAGAGATCAAGATTGAACAAAGGGATGAATGAATGAATGGATGAAGTGCTTCCACAGGAGGACGTGAAAGCTTTGTTAGATGTGCTAACTGGCTGCTCCACACACCCCTCAGTCAGCTTGCCGCCCATGAAAAAAGTTGAGGTTCGTTTTGCGCCTTGGCGGGTTCCCACCGCCGTCTGAGAGTCGCTCGGCACACAAGGGAAAACAGATAGAAGGACACTTCGGTCAGTGACGCGCAGAAATATTCCCCTGTGATTTTTGTCATTTTTCAAAATTAAAAAAAAAAATCCTGGAAGCTGATCTCGCAATCGCGCTGCTCCGACTGCGATCGCGTGCCCAACCGCTGTCATTCTTCCTCGTCGCCTCCTGCGACCCCACCGCACTGATTGAGGAAGGGGGAAACTCGAGGCATGAGCATGATTCGGGAACGGGACGAATCAGGCGGTGGGGCTCCTGCCACGGAAGGAGCCCCTAGAAGCAGCAATGCTGAAATGGCAAAGAGGCAGCTCCTTCCTGTGACGGTCCTCTCTGGGTTTCTCGGGGCAGGAAAGACTACCCTTCTCAAAAACATTCTCAACAACAAGCAGAACATGAAGGTTGCTCTGATTGTAAACGACATGGCGCCTCTCAACATCGACGCCAAGGAGGTCGCAGGGACAAAGCTCATCCGAGAGGAAGAAAAAATGGTCGAGATGCAGAATGGGTGCATCTGCTGCACTCTAAGGGGAGATCTCCTCAAAAGGGTGAAGGAACTCAGTCTGGAGCAAAAGTGCGTTGTCGCGTGTTGATCTCTTTGCATCTCTTTGCAGGATATGTACTTATACACTCAAACACAGACATCTATATATTTGCACGAAACACGTAGGTTTTGCACGAACTAGCGCGTAAATTTCCTCGTTGTAATTAAAATCGGATAATAATAATAATCATCACTATCTCTATCACCCTCGTCATCATAATCATTATCATCATCATCTCAGGTACGATTACCTCGTGATTGAGAGCACGGGCATTTCTGAGCCCCTTCCCGTCGCTCAGACCTTCGTGTTGAATGTCGATGAGATGACTGAGATACATGTGTCTCAACCCGGGGTCAAGACTCAGATTTCCAGTCAACCTGCACGGCTCGATGAAGAGAAGGAGGGGGGGGGGAGAGGAGGAACAGCCTCCGATGAATTCAAATCGCTTTCGCATTACGCGCGACTCGACACAATGGTAACCGTGGTGGACAGCAGCACCATCTTTTCAGCACTCCAGTCGATGGTGGCCTTGACTGAGAGTAAAATGGGAGGCAATTCAGAGGAGGACGATCGCACCATATGCAACCTAATGGCTGACCAAATTGAATTCGCTGATGTCGTCCTGCTCAACAAGGCCGATCTTCTCGGAGGAGTAGACTCGGAGAAGATGCAGGTGGTGGAGCGGCTCGTTAAGAAGCTGAATCCAAAGGCGAAGGTAAGCTGTAAACGTCCGTGTGCATGAGAACAGGGGCATCGAATCGGAGCCCCCCCCCCCCCCCGTTCCACATGTGGATCACACAGCAGACCAAGTTTTTTGAGATGGTCGATCCTCGCGCACAGGTATACCAAACGACTAAATCTGGCATTGCACTCGATCGAATCCTGGACACCAAGTTGTTTGACATGGAGCAGGTGGGATGAATCATACTACAATAGTGATAGGAAGAGGAGGAGGAGGAGGAGGAGGAGGGAGAGGAGTGCTAGTGGTTATTGCACACTGGAATCACACCAGGCGATGTGTTCCTTGATATCAGATATTAGAATCGAGACAGCTGCACAGAGAATATCGGTTCAGCCTCTCGATATTTATCTGTATGTCGCTTACCATCAATGCAGTTGCTGCAATCTGCCATTGCTACTTAGTCAATCACCATGGGCGGGCTTCTTCGACCACCATTAACGGCTTATTATTTCAATCAATACAGGCAAAAACCTCTGCGGGATGGATCCAAGAGCTGAAGAAGCCAGCACATATACCGGAGTCAGATGAATACGGGGTATCATCCTTCGTTTTCCGCAGCCAAAGGCCCTTCCATCCAGGCAGGCTGCTGAGCATCGTCGAGCAGTTTGGGGAGGTGAATTCAGATGAATTCGGGAAGAATACGTCTCGAAACTCAAAAGGCGAGCAGAAAAATACACGGCTATTCCGAGGCGTGCTTCGGAGCAAGGGCCAAATATGGCTGGCCAATGCAAAGGATATTCCTATGGAGTTTCACAGTGTGGGGAAACAGGTCTCGCTCCAGCCTAGCCTCGATCCGTTCCTACATGCAATCGGCGAACAGCATTTGGGCGATGTCGAGAAATTGATTGTCGAGAGAATTAAGAAGCAGGGAAGGTAACCTTGAAAGAAAATATGTATACTACTGCTACTACCACTACTACTACTACTACTACTACTACCACCACAACTTCCTCAGCTGTTATGATTTTGCCCCTAATCATACTCTATCCCCCCCGTCAGATGGGACGCCACGTACGGTGATAGATGCTCAGAATTTGTCCTCATCGGTGTTGATCTAGATCCAAAGCTAATGATTGCACAGCTTAAAGGAGCTTGTCTCACGGATGAAGAGTTCCGCGACTCTGAGACCTGGAAGAAATTTGAGGATCCATTCTTCAATGGCAAAGCAATACACTACTTCAACTTTAGGAAGCCGGTAGAGGACAGTTTTTCGATGTGCACTTTAATGTGAGCCAATGCGTATAGATGTAGCGATAATTGTCTAATATTAAATAGCATGTCATCACTGATCGATGTGGCATTACCTGACTATAGAGACACTGTATGTGTGCTCTGCGTTACGTGAGTAAAAATAAGCGGCGACGCAGTGAACACGCCATATTGTATGTTGTTGTACAGCTAATAGTAGTAGCGTATACGATGTCTGTATCGGCGTTGGACGCCTTTGCAAAGTGTAATATGAGCTTATCTCGTTAATTAATCCGGCGAAAATTGTCCGTATCGCTGCGGCGCCTGATGCGAGGAGATACGACACCAGCTTTTGCCGGCGCGTATCGTATGCCGTACAATATGCATGTTTGTGGAGTCAATAAATGCTTGCGTATTCAGGAACTCGCTATATGCATGAAAAAGATGCTGGTAGCGTTCCTTATTGGTTGGCTATCTCATCTTACACGTAAACAAATGTCATTAAATATACCCATGTATGGGAACGCACGGCGCATCTGGATTATAGGATCCGGACATATATATATATATATATATATATATATATATATATATATGCATTCATGTATGCCACAACATGGTGCTCACATTGCAATCATGCATGTGACATCCAGGCAGCATTGTGCTTGACCAAGCTAGCAAAGGGGCATCTGAAGAGGTATGGTGCGTAAATGTGTACTATACATTGCAGGCTTGCGCGACGGAAGGGAATATTTTTAGCTACTCATCATCAGCCGACTGGTACGAGATCACCGAAAGCCTACATTTGCCAACTTTTGTCATGGGCCGACGTTGAGGCATCCAGATTTACTCTTGAGCGAGTCAATCATGATGTAGTCCATGATTCTGGCAGGAGAAAGCAGCTTGCAATACTGCACCCCAGGAAAGAGAAGGGATTTCAGAGGGGTCGGTCCTAGTGACATGGATGAAACAACCAAACAAGTGCCGTTGTCTTTGATGCTTAAGCGCCCCTTCACGAATAGTGGCCCTATGTTTCCCAATGGGGAGTGATCCTTCTCTAAGCATACGCCTCTCCCTCTCTTGTGATAACGTGCAATGGCTGAACGGCCGGCTTCAGTCCTATTGAGGAGATCGAATGCAGTCTTCAGCGCCAGGTTGTTGATGTCCATGCAGGTGGACGTGTTTGTGTAGCTGGAACTAGGGACTCTAAGCTGTTCGGCGATGCGATCCGCAGAAGCCAACTTGCAGCCGACCTCCAACGAAGGTCTTAGACAGCTCGTGGCAATGCCTGTTGGCCCAGTCCCATACGGAGCATCGTGCGCGGATATGTTGAGATATAGCTCATCGGAACGTGTCAAGTACTTGACACGCGAGTGCTCGAAGTTGGAATCTGTGATTGTGTAGGTGTTGTGCGCGATGTGCAATCTGGCGCTGTCGTTCCTGTGCTTGAGCCCTGCAATGTAATCCTGGGCGACCGCACACCACGGAGCTGTCTTACCGTCCCGACTCAGCTCGAGAGCTAATGCCTCGGTGTAAGGCCTCAGCAGCTCTTCCCTTGTCCACCTCATTCCACCCTCCAGCACACTAACCGAGTCGTCCACAATTTCTTTCGGCTGGGGTGTGTGAAGATGCAAGAATGATGCTACGTGGTGCGAGATTAGAGTCATCGCTGTTGCGTTGTCAGTGTCTGCAGGGTAGACATCACCTGCGGGACGAAGGCAAGCAAACCTCAACAAAACAGGCAGGAAATCACGTTAGTTAAAGCTTTTTAAAGCTTTTTTTTTTTTTTTTTTTTAATGTACCAGGAACGCGAAATCCTGGGCAGAACGATGAGTGGTCTAGCTTTGGCAAAATTGACACAGGCTTGTTGGTCAGCTGCCACTTGGAGTTGAGCTCCCCTAGTGGTATACCGCATTCGTTCGATTGTGTTTTAGAGATCATCGGCAAAAATAAGCATGAATTGACAAGCAAATCACACCTTCCGCGAGGGCAGCTTTATCTGAAGATTCCAGGGAAGTCAGGATGTTGCCTGCAGACCAATGGTGCTAAGAAATGGATGCTATTGATAATATTTGGTATGTCTTTACCTGGTCTTCCTAACCCCCCATCAAGCTCCGCACCTAGTGTGAGAACTGGCGTGGAGAATCCTTCAACCGCCTGGTCCGTGACATACGACCCCATGACGACGAGAGCTTGGTACTTTTGCGCAGTTTTCTCATATGCCTCGACAAGACTCGATGCACAGGTACCTCCAAGGCTGTGCCCCGACATGAGCACATCTGGGGCAGCAGTTCCTCCTGCATACCTGCACGAGAAAGTCACTTTACATTACCGCCCTCGTCAAATACCCACAGGATACTAATCTCTGCGTTCGTACCATAATCATCGTCCCAACCATTACAGCGTCAGAATCATAGTCATTGTTATTGTTCGCCATCAATATCACATGGTAATCATACCCACATCGTCATCATTGTGGTGTCATATGATGTGCTTGGCATGATGGCAGTAGAGATCATGATAATTTCATTATCCTGAATCATCTAACCGAAAGCAAAGATACTGAAATGTCGAATGCATACCCTTGATCGATCGCTTGCTTGATGGCCTTTTGAACGATGTTCTGCAAGATGGAGCAGAATCCTTTTGTAGGACAAGCAATGATGCACTTCTCCTCAGGCATAGCCGGCACAACGACCCATAATTTCATCTGCGCCTTGTCTTGAATAGCTAGCGCAGGTGCAGAGTAGTACTCCGTGGCGACATTGGCCCCAGGGATGAGCACCAACAGCTTCTCTTGCATAGATTGCTTGGACGCAAGGGGTGGAAATATTAGCACTTGGTTTTCGCCTACGGGCCTCATGATGTCTTCCTCAGCATCGATCTTGCTGTGATCTTGGGTTCTAGCGCACACGCGGGCGAGAAGGAGCAGCAAGGCGGGTAGCCGCATCGATCCCCTGAACCCTAGCTCACACCAAACGTGATGGGGTTTGCAGGGAAGTGGCCGGATGTCGCGCTCTTTGCCGCTGTTTTGACCGAAAACCGAGGTGAATTTGATGTCGCAGTGAGAAAACTCCATGTCTTCGGCGTGAAATTTGGAGCAGCATTAGTCGGTCGTGCAGTTGGTGTTCATCCGCTCATCGCGTTTGTGTCACATTTGAGCTTGCGCGCGCACGCGCGCGCAGCGCCTGCTGGACGCGCGAGCTCGTCGTGCACGCCGGGCACTCAGTTCATGTGCATGTACGTCAGGTGGAATCGGTGTGCGCGCACCACTCTAGCGCTGCGGCACGCGAGCACGTGCAAGCGCCACCGTGATCGACGTGAGCATGCATCGCTCGTGAAGCGTGTCGCAGCACGTCAGCTGGCTAGCTGGATGGACCATCAGCAATGACAACATGGCATGCACAAGTATGGCGAACGCCGCCTATCACATTCACATGAATGACATCATAGCAGAAACAAACAGATACAACATCAGCGCTGTGGCTGCAGTATTTCACAATTACATTGGGATGATCATTGAAACAATGTAATCATTTCTTTACATCGTCTCATATTCACGCCTCAATAACCTGTTAATTTTTCATTTAAATTGAAGAAATGCTTTCTCGCGTGCCCACCGGACCGTGCAACATCGTAGGTTACAAAATAAACGGAATAATTGCCCTGAGATATCATCCGGCCGACAAACAGATTGCAGTGTAAATAATGTCACGATGATGAAACACCATTTGCTTAGCACGCACGCCCGCGGCACCGCAAACCACGCCGCCATTAATTTATTGTGGGGTGTCTCAATGTCTGCTTGATACTATGAATAGGACTACTACCTTCTGTGCTTTGGGTAATTATCGAATTTCCGAAGATAATACTGGTGATGGTGGTACCTGGAACAACACATAATTTATAGGGGAAAGCAATCTGCATTAGATCCTCAAGCCGAAATGCGGGAAACTACTGCTGCGAACATTTATTCGAGAACTCATGACCCCCGCATGAACAAAATCCTCATGGGGGAACTGTATATTCTCAACAGGGCTACTCTTGCAGGTTTGGTAAACCAGTTGTACCACGAAGAAACGGTAGCGGCTTATTAGATACTGCATCGGAGAGGAAACAACGTTTTTCTGCTATCACCACGATCACTAGTGGCATAGTTGCAGAGAAGTAACAAAAACAACTACAAAAAATAATAGTAAAGGTGATAATAGCAATACTAGTAAGTGGTTTTATTGCCGGAACGCTGACTGACCCCCTCGGCCCGATAAACGAAGCGGTAAAGAATGCGAAGGCAAATCCCACCAGCGACCACTGGGCGATGGCGAAGCCTGTTGAAGTAGTGGAGGTGTCATTCGCAATCTCACCTCATAGCAAGGTGATCAGATGTATTAATATATATATATATATATATATATATATATTACATGTATATGTGTATATATGTATTATATATCATGTGAGGAATTCATTACTACTGCTACTACCACTACTACTACTGCCGCTACTACTACTACTACGGCTAAGATTGATTTGCTCTCTCTTCCTCAGTGCTTTCGCGAGCTGCTGCTGTTATCATCACCTGTCCATTCGATAATCTCTCCGAGAAAATTAGCACCAGAAACCAATTCAAACATGCCGCCCTGAGGTACTCGGTACCTAAAAAAATTAGGCCGATGGTTATTAATATGCTCATTGAGGGTAATTTCTGAACTTGAATCTTCACCCTGTCTCTCCTGGTTTTCTTAGATTCCGCAGGATATGATCGGAGTGCACATTTATCGCCATTCCTTTGGAGGGGGGAGGGAAAAGATGTTCCAGAATCTCAAAAATCCTCTCAAGCTGTCGTTGCTCTCCAAGGATCTGAATGCAAACTCTCTCTCTCTCTCTCTCTCTCTCTCTCTCTCTCTTTCTCATACTGCTCTCCGTGGACTACAAAGACGACGACAACAACCTGTAGCTGCAAGTATCAAACCGCCCACAAATCGGAAGTCGTTGACCCATTCAGCACCATAAACATGCGACTGCATCAGCCACCTAGACATGAGAAATAATTATACGATGATGACGATGGTGGGAATGATGCTTTTGCTGCGGGTGGTTGGGACAATAATTGACGCTCACGTTGTCTGGTTGTAGCCGTTCCAAACACAGAAGCCAAATGCAAGGAGCATTACTTCAACGGGTGTTTTCTTGCCGCCCTGGTATGCAGCTTATTGTCATTGTTCATAATTACTTCGATAGATTTTTTGTTATCCTTTCCAATACAACACAGTTATAAAGCACGGAGAACTCACTCGAATCAGCAGTGGGTAGATGCAGGTACGATTAAAATAATGTGCAGCGAGGAAGAACAGCAAGACGACGTTCGCTGGGGAGCCGCGACATGCAGGATTGGCATGGACGTAGCTGTACACGCACCATACCAAAACCGGGCTCTCCTGAAATATTAATGATACCAACGAAAAGACAGAATTCAACGGCGGATGAGGGGCCAGAGATGGCATCAAAGACAACTACATGGAGCCTACTGAGTTTGGTGTATACCTGTAGAATCCAAGCTAGTGTCGCATTCATTTTGAACAAGGTGGCGGGGACTTCAATGTTGTACCTCCCGTACCTACTCGAAGACCAACAGTCAGACGTAACCATGACTTGGGGGCTGCGGCATCCTTACCAGGCTCTCATATTTAGCACGGTTGACATGAGGAACACAGCGATTCCGCTCAGAATCATCGCCATTGCGGAGTAATGCTCCGCGTTCATCCTGCGTGCCCGACCCCCCTTCCCAGATCTCGAGCTCAGCGGATCGGGCAACACGTTCACCGCAACAGGGACTAGTATATCGGATATATTACCTACAAAAAAAATCTAAGAATCTATGTAAAGTCAGCAGATGCAACCATGTCCGCTTTCGCTTGCTTCAATGCCTCGTATTACCATGATATTTTTCCTAAAACAGCGAATCCGAAGCAACAGGATCAACAACAACTCGCAACAACCCGGAGTGCATGCACCTCCTCGAGCGATCCCTCTCCCCGCGTTGGCGGCATCTGGCTCTGTTACTCGCATAGAGCGCGGCCAGGAGCGGAAGGAGGGGACAGAGAGAGGCTCAGCCCAAAGACCTGCTTGAGGCGCCACGGAAGAAAATTGATATCAGGAGGACACAGATTGCGCCGCACCAATGAAGCGCAGCGGGAAGAAAGTCCGAAGCCAACCACGGGTGGGGAAACAGTTCCAAGTCTTCGTGCCAGACTTCCCCACGAGCACAGCAGCTTCTGCCAGCAAGGGAGAGGAGACTGCGACGACAGGGTCAGAAAAGGTGCCCGCCAAGGGCCCAACCACCGCGCCAATATGGACGCCGTCCCGTCTGGGCGCAGAGGAAGTTGAAAAATACCTCGACTTCGTGCGGGGTCTGTTCCACGACCGGAAAGAGCAATTGTGCGAGGAGAGGGCTTTGCATATACTGGCCAAGTGTGACTTCAACGTCGAGGAAGTGCAGGAACTGCTCGCCCCTTGTGAGCCTCCTGAAGAAGATCAAGGGATAGATCCACAGCAGGGCGCAGCTGGGGTTGGACTAGTAGTGTGACAATACTAATATTCTTACTACTACTACTACTACTACTACTACTACCATAATAATGATATTAATGGAGAAGGTTGGCTCGCCTGTATGTAGCAAAAAAGTCATCGTAATGAAAAATGTCGTGAGAAGATGCTAACTGTAGGAGAGCAGGGCCAGTAAGTAGTAGCACCAACGCTTCTACGACTTGATACCCAGATCCTTAACTGGTGAGCTTTTTTCCTTCTTCTTCTATGTGTTGCCAGGACGACGCTTGGGAGGGCGATGATTTCTGTATGATCTGCACCGGGGGGGGGATTCTGATCATGTGCGACTTCGAATCATGCAATAAGGTGTTTCTCGCTTCTTGATGAATCGCTGATGATGCAATCGCGACCATCGTCATTCTCCTCCTCCCCCCCTCCCCCTCCTCCTGCTCCTCCGCCTCATCATCATCATCATCATCATCATCATCATCATCGCCGTCTCATAATCAACCGTGTAACGACGTCCCATTCCTCAGGTTTATCATCCTGCCTGCATCGGTCTCGAGACAGTGCCCTCGGGGACATGGATGTGTCCACGTCACAGCTGCCACAAGAGCGGCTGCGAGGTAGAGATGCTGTTGCTCCACGCAAGAGCAAGTGCTACTACTATTACTACCACCTGCAGCAGCAGTGTATGATTTCATGTTTTCTCTGATAGCTCAACGTAAGACGTGCTGTTTGTGGCGTGTCTGTTACAGGGAAAGACCTTGGAGTATCAGTGCTTTCAATGCCCAACTTCATATTGTCGTTCGCACGTGCCCCCTAACCTGCGTCGCCTTCAAGATAGGTAGCCGACTGCAGTCATAGTCCAGAGGAGGGAGGGAGGAAAGGATAAGGGCGGGGGGGGGGGGAGGGAGAGGCTGAAGGATCTCGCGATGACCTTATTATCAGGAATATTTATTTAATATATATATATATATATATATATATATATATATAATCTTCAGATCCATCGACTTCCTGTGCTTTGACTGCTTGGAAAAGGAGAAAAAACAGCTCACCAGAGGGGGGGGGAGCACCAAGACAACAACGACAGCTAACGCGCTGGTAAATGAGACAAACGGCAAGAAAGGCAGCAGCAGGGCGAGAGGGTCCTCAGCCATATCCAAGCATGCTGGGCCGAAGATCACGACTGCCTACGTGATGCAGACAGCATTTCTGAAACGAATTGCGAATCTGATAAAGCGGCAGGGGAAGGAAGTGGTGCGCCAGCCGATGGTAGGCAACAAGCCGATCGATCTCTACAAGCTATACAAGGAGGTGCTTGCGTGTTGTTATGTCGCAGCTGCTGTGTGTGACGCTTAGTAGCGAGAGCTCACCCTCGTCGCCATCACCCGTTGTCATTATCATCGTCGACGTTACCATCTTGCCTGCTGCTGCTACCGAAATTCGGCCGTTAGGTTGTGAAACAAGGAGGAATCAACAATGTGGTGGAAGACTCTAGGTGGAGGCGCATCATCTCAAATCTCGGTAGTAACAACAGCAGCTGCCCGTTGCCATCATCACCGCTGTCGTCGTCATCATCATCATCCATCATCTTCTTTTTCTTCTTCTTTTTCTTCTTCTTCTTCTTCTTCTTCTTATTCTTATTATTCTTATTATTTTTTAGGAATCCCATCGACGATTAATATGTCAGAGATTCTGCTGTACCACTACATGCATTGCCTCTATACCTACGAGCGCCTACACTTCTCCGGCTTCGTCCCCTTGCAGGTGTGCGTAGCGGCACCAACAGGACCAAAAGAGGCGAGCGATGAGAATGGGAATCATCCTCCTGTCGCATGAATCAATTGCGTGTTTTGGCAGCGACACATAAAAGCTTATATTTCTACACACTTTATATTTATATTAACATGAATATCCTTACATATATACTTGCCGTCGCTGCCGTTGTTGTTTTTGTCATTTTCATCCAGAACAAGTCTCTCCTGCAAAAGGCAACAGCTCTGATGGCCCCCAGCCCCGCCCGCCCTGCCAAGACGGCAGCGAATGCAGCAGTGGGGGGAGGCTCCTCTGCTCAGACAGGAAATGGTGGAAATGCTACCTCAGGAAATCGTAAACGCGGGCGAAGTAGCGGTTCAGCACCGAATAAGACGAAGTCTCATCGCACGGAGAACTCTGGCAAGCGCCGATAGCAGCATCCTTACTTACCATCCGTCACTGCTTTAGCAGCAATAGCCTCGTCTCTTCGCTGCGCGCAACAACAAGTGAGTGCACATGTACTCCACCAGTGCGAACATTTTTGCCAGAATGCATGTCGACAGCCAGATAGCACCGTTTTTTGTGTTTCCGTGCTACCTTGATAACAATTTATATATCTCTAGTAGTGTACAATCGGTTATGATTGACGTTTGCTATCTAGCTATGCTGCACTTGCATTAACCAGCAGCGCAGCATCACAGGGTTTGGCATGGAGTGGGATGGCCGGCTTGTAGCATAGTGTGCGAAGGCGGACGCTAGCTCATTTAGATGTTCTGAGTGAGCGAGTCTTTATCCGGCGCAACTGCTTACGCACATTGCGTCAGCAACGACAACTAAGATGAATGCGTGCTATGTTGTGCTAGTGTCGTTGCACATGGTGGTCCGGTCCTTTCGCAGCAGAAATAAGGCCTTATTGTGTGCTTCGTCGTCATAGGAGTATTTGCCTACTCATATACGATACTCTGTGCTAGCACGCAACGTGGCGCGACGATATATTCAGCCGCTGCAATACAAAGGGGCGATCTTCAAGTCAATAAACGTGCACTGCCACACGACAAAAGGCCGGTCGTTGCATATTTATATTTACGACGGACGTCATGCTAGCATGGCACGGATCATAGGGATGGTCCGTTCGTCGGCAATGATGGACATGCGCGCTGATGCGGCGCGTGATGACGAAGACAAACTTTCAGCAGAGCGTGTATCGTAGGAGGTTTTAATTGACAAGGTGCAGAACAGACACACTATAACACATGTGCATCGATCTGCATGTCTTGATGTGCGCACTACACACTTGCTACATGAGGATGACCATTGAACAAATTCTAATTGATTAAATACATCCGTCTTACATTTGTGTGAGCGAATAGCGGGGTTAAATATAAATAAAGAGCGCTTGTGTAGTAGCATTTAGATGCTGTGCATGCGCCTTGCACAGATATATTAGCTTGGCTTTGCAAGGACAACAGCACGTAGCTTGTCCACTCGTGATGGCAGCGTCAATAAGTTCTATACATGTAGTAGTGTCGCATACCCAGCTCTACAGCTGCCATACATGTGGCATGTGAAAATAGGCAGCTCGAATCGCCCGATTATATGCAGCACTGCCCACAGGATCGCTACCGTCGATATACCGCCCAGCAGCTAATGTGAGTTGATAATTACGTGCTGCTACATCTGCTAGACATGCTTGGAAAGCTATGGTCCGCAACAAACGCTGATTCCCCACTGCCGATCTTGAACGCCCGGAGGTCTGGCTCTTCGTCCTCCTCGATCGGAGAGCGCTGCCTCTGTTGCTGCTTAGTTTGCGACAGTTTTCCCTCTGAAGCTACCCTCACCAAAATCCGCCGTTTCCTCTCAGCCTCCTCCTCCATTGTGAGCGCGTATTTGTTGAATCTTGCCATCACAGCTCTCCCTGGCTCCGACTCGTCCGCGTAGCGGCCATGGATGCACGAGGAGACTCGCAGAAGTCGTCGCAGGACCTGCCCCCAAGACGTGAAAGCAAGCAGCGGTGACGATAACGATGCCATTGGATGATACACGAGAGCTTCGGTCGTGTTGGTAGTGGTGGTGATGGTGAGGATGATGATGTGTGTAATGTGTGTGCGTGTGTGTGAGTGTGCGTGCGTGCGTGCGTGTGTATGTGCAGCATAATCACCTTCTGTGCCCTCTCTGCAGAGACGCAGGAGGACAGCAGCCCTGGGTATTGTTGATCTATTTCCCACGAATCAGACGCCCGGAGAATAGCAGCTGCATTTTTCATCAGCGCGAAGGAAGCCAGCTCGGTGTCACCGACTTTGGCGACCTGGCGATGTAGTGATGTGTGTGTGTGTGTGTGTGTGTGTGTGTGTATGTGTGTGTGTGTGACTGTGTGCGTGTGTGTTTGCGTGCAAATGTAATACCCCACGAATGCCTTCTTCGTCGCGCACCTTTTGTAACACCACCATGGCATAACAACGTTAATGTGCACTATTTAAGGCCCCCAACCATGATTAAAGGGGGCGGGGTATCACAGAGGAAAAGGCAGGAAAGTAGAAGGAGAAAATGCTGCTGCTCACTGTTGCCTATTTTCTCACCACCACCATCACCACCACAACAGCGCAACCGTAAACATCAACTTCGCAAGACTGCATCACTGCGAGGCGCGACAGCACGGAATCCGTATTCATGTGGCTGTGTCGCAGCTGCGTCATCTCGCAGGACGAGTCGTTCGTCGGTGGGGCACGTGTTGGTTTATTGGCACTTCTCCCGCTTCCTTCTTCGTAAGAAGGCGGAGACGGAAGGAGGAGGAGGCGGGGGAAAAACCACAAGATGTAGCGCGAAGGTGTTCTCGTCCTTGTACAAGTTTGTGTACCGCGCGGATGAATCGCTGCCGATCTGCCTCCAGGTGCACAGCAAGATTCCCTCCTAACCCCGAAAGCACACATAATACACACCATCGTCTGTGATGACAGTAGGTTGAGTACAGAGAGTGCGTGCGTGCGCCAATACAAAGAGCCCCTCTCCATGCAGGAAGATGCGCTGCAACTACCACTGGAGACTGTTCTCGTCTGCTTGGGACCTCCAGCGGCCATTTGCAAGGCCCACAGAAGATACGTCTGGTCAGAAAGAAAGAAAGAAAGAAGCAGCAGGTAGTCTATGACTGCTCGTTTGTGGTAATGGGGGGGGGGGAGGCAGAGAGGGAGGGGGGGGGGGGATGTTTTAAGCTACTTCTTGGGTGGGGCAAAAAAGGGCAGCGCGAAAATTCGGGACATATCTTTTTCCTCATCACGGTGACTATCGTATTATTTCGGTCTAGTGTGCTGATGGGTGCCGCACCTGTACGACTCCTTTGACAACGGACTTCGTGAGCGTTTCACATTGTTCCTGGGAGGGGGTTGAGGAGGGATTGATAACGAGGAGGGGGGGGAGGAGGACTCAGCGTACTGCAACTGTGGATGAGTCATGTCGCTGCGATGTTTGATATTGTTTCAGATGAGGCTAAGCTAGAATCCGTTTGTGTATGTGTGTGTGTGTGTGTGTGTGTGTGTGTGTGAGTGGTGGAATCTGCCCCCGTCTCCCTTCCCGTGAATAACGTGGTACTACTAATACTCTAAGGCCATTACTTACTGGAGAAGAACGAGAAAGAGAAGAAAGAGGTCGAGAAGGATGAGGAGGAGGAGGAAGAAGAAGAAGAAGAGGGCAGGTAGCAGCCGTGATAGCAAAAGCATAAAAACCCACCTTGGACTTCATCCATGACGTCTTTCTCGCCAACGGCTCAGCCACGACCTTCATGACCGTATCGAAGCACAACACAAGGCATCAACGCTGTAGCTTGCAATTACGGGAAAACAACACTGGCATCTTCGATTGCGTCGTCTCTCTCTCTCTCTCTCTCTTTCTCTCTCTCTCCCACTCGGAACTGCCGCTGCTGTATTTTCGATGCTATCGTTTCTAGGTGCTTACGCACGCACTCTCACACCTGAAACAACTGCTTTGCTGCTCTGGTGTAACCCTGGAAAAAGAAGAAGAAGAAGAAAGACGGGGTGGACCAAAGATCCAACGACCCCACATAGCATTTATTTAGCTCATGTAATTCGAATGCATAACGTGCGTGCATGATGTGCGTAGCACACGGTCGTATCTTGGAACAAGTAAGGGACCTTCTCGTCTTTATCCCTCGCGGCAGCCCACAAGTTCTCAAAGATTTTCTGGCCTGGCCTGGAGGAGAACGGCGCGAGCACCTAGCCATAACACGATTAACGGTGACAACGGGTGCGGGGGGTAGCAGCGAGCAGCGCAAAGGCCCGGTGTGTGCTAAACGCTACTCTCGTGCATAACTTACGATAATTCGGCAGCGCAGAGTATCTCATACGTTTGTGACGTAGAAATTCTCCGCAAAACTATTCTTGCCGACGATGAGGAGGAGGAGAATCGAAGCAAAGGTGCGAAATTATACTTTCCCCCCTCCCCCCTCCTCTCTCCCCACCCCCTCGCTACTACCACCACAGTCACCACAGCTACCTGTGCAGCGAGGACTTGCACGATTTCACGAGACTGATGATGGGAGACGAGATAAACAGCACAATTAACAGGAGAAGGCAGTATGAAATCGTCACATGAGTCGTTGCTGCTAGCGTCTATGCAAGCTTCCTTACAGTGTAAGGCTGCACTGTGTGTGTGTGTGAGAATTGTATCGTTGTCATCGTCGTCATTTCGGTCGTCATCATCATCTAACCACTGCCTCGAATCCTCTTGCGGTCCCGAGTAACAACTGAGGGAGCGAAGGATGTACAGCACACAGGAAGCCAAATAATTCGTGACAATACAGTTTGAGAATACTATTTGCAGCGAAGCACAAGGGGGATCCCCCCCCCCCCCCCTTACTGTATTACCCAACTTATTATCATAATAACGGCGTCATTCTCGTCCATCAGCACCATCAACCGCAAGCCGGCATATAGACACACGCACACACGCAATATGCACGTATACACGAAGGTACACGCCCCCGCAGTGGCATCACCCTTTTCATTGCCTTCTGCCTCTGCAGCCTCATCCGTTTACCGATACGCTCCATCGACAGGGCCATCCCTGCATGATGAAACAACTGCGTTGATGCAAAATCTCTCTCTATCAAAAGGAATAGCGGTGGAAACAGCGCGGCATAGCCTCCCCCCCCCCTCCCCCTCTCTCTTAGCTGCTACCTTTGCGAGGCTTAAGATCTTTGGTGAGGGTCCGAAACACCTGATATTGTTCGGAGACGAAAGGGCTTGAAACTCATGCACGGTGTCCCATTGGAAACAACCGACGGTATATGGAAACAAGGCAGAGGAGGCAGCAGCTGACGTCGCATACGCACCTCTTCACAGTTCTTGATGTACATCTTGGTATCGGACAGCCAGGCGCATAGCCTGTCGAAGTGGGGAGGCGTTTTTAATCGTTATGGCAACATCCTAGCATCTCTTTCGAGATGGGCCGTATTTTCGCTGTCGGTACAGTTTCGGTAGTGTAGTAGTAGCAGTTTGGCACACCGAGCAGCAAGTACCTCTTGTTGTCGATGTGGACTCCCATTATCACCGGTTTGACGCATCCTCCCTCGGACGCTGTGGTAGCCGTGCTCGCCCCGCCCCTGGTGCTCACGTCACTGGTTTCTCCATCGTTACTGCCGCTGATCCCGCCAATACAACAGGCATTGCGAAGACGAGTGACTGTTTCACGTTGGTATAAGTACAGCAGCGCCTGATTGGTCGCCGTTTCATCGGCAATACCGAGGAGAGAAAGAGCACAAGAAGGGGAACAGGGCGGGGAGGGGGGGGAAGGTGAGGAGGTGGGGAGAAGAGTTAGGAAGAGATAGGAGACTGTGCTTTCGGTGGCGGCATTGTAGATCGATGTTATTAATGTTATTCTCGTTGTTTTGGTGCTTTTTGTTGTGGGAATAATAACTGACGGCGTATCGTTCCGCAGCTCTGAGAGTTAATACGGTAGGGTCTAAAGACTTGAGCGCCTCCCATTCCTTGCAACACATACACGAAGGCGCGCACACACATACACACACACACGCGCAAAAACATACATCGACATTATGACTCGCAGGCAGAAGTGAGCCCTTCTCCCCGCCCACCCCCCCCCTGCCACACACAACCACTGAAAATACTAGGTCTAATAGGTCTAATCCAGTATTCAACGAAGAAGGGCGAAGTTTCCCTCCCGTTATCTCCCCCACCCTTCCCTCCCTTGCCTCTCACGACACCCTCGCCAGCAGCAGCAGCAGCAGCAGCAGCAGCCGGTGTAGACCTGTCCTCTGCCCCTCTTTCCCCGAAATGCGTAATGGCTGCCGATGATTGTGAAGATGTCTCTTGGCCCGTCCGTGAATACCGTGCCATCACGATCCGTCTGCACCTGGAAACAACAAGCATTGAACACGATCGATGAATGCTGGCGACTATCGGTCATGCATGCTAGCGACGATCGGTGATTACAATTGTCACATTGCATTGGCTGTCGGTAGCATGCGACCGCAAGAGGCACTGCCTACCTTCTCGGTGACGATCGACTCCAAAACCTTCGTTGCGCTTTGCAGAAGTACCTGTTGTTGGAGGAAGCAGACAGGGTCATCAACATATAAGCTCCTTCTTTACGCTTGCACCACGTATCACATGCAACTAGACATCTGCACGTCAAACTTAATTAGACAGCCAACGATATCTTCTTTTAAACTGTCGTGGTTCATTGCATTGCTATTTCCCGATTTAGGGCGATAATACCGGCTCTGGTCTGAGTAGAGGGGGCAGGAAGTCCACCTGAAACAAGCACTCGCTAGCGTCCCAACATTCCTCGTCTTCATCGCTTTCCTGACCATGATTGTCTTCGTGATTTTCCACAAATTTTCCTTCGAGAAAGTCCTCGAGAGAAATATTTTCCACTTGGGTGTCTTTCTTCGGTTTTTTCTTTTTCTTTTTCTTTATTCTTTGCCCATTAGACAACGACGACTGGGAAGGGGGTGGGCCCTCAGGCGGGCGGGGTCCTCCGATGAGCGCCGGCTTTTCAATCGCAGCGGATGGCCCTCCCGTGCAATCCTTTTTTGGTTGTGTTTTTCTCACTTCTGGACGTGTTCCGTCAGGGAGGGTGAGCTTTGATATTGCGGGACAGAGTGTTAGGTGGGAGAGGAGGATGCGTTTCGTGTCTCGTAAGGCAGGTGCGCGAATGCGCTGTTTGAACTTCCTATGGACGTAGTGACAGCCATTAAAGATGGGGGACGAGGTAAGATCTTCACAGCGAACAGTGTAGGTCATCGAAGCGGAGAGCCCGCCATCGACCTGCAATAGCAGAGATTATGTAGCACAACATTTGCATCAATGACGACGCACGAAATATACCTTAGTCCATTCTGAGCCTGACTCTAGCTCGCGGGTGGCCACAGTGACACGACCAACGCTGATCGAAACGCGAAATGTATTAAGAGTGTCGTTGACGAACGATAGACCGATCCCCATTGAGCACAGTCTCCCCTGTGAGATTTAGAAGCTTGCCTCTTCTTGTCCTGACCTCGAGAAAAAGAGGCAATGACAATGCTGCGGAAGCAAATGATGAGGTATTTTTGATATGATCTTATGCACACACATACTTATGATCTCGCCGAATCGAGAGTGCCCACCAGCCGATCCGAAGACACTGAGAAAGAACGGGAACACCGGCCAACCGGGAAGGGGGGTGGCGTGAAAGTATCTATCACGACGTTGCCCCTGACTTCCGAGCAGCAACATAAACTACAACAATTGTAGAATCACATATATTCCAGCCGAAAATATCCAATATTTTTGGCCTTTCAAGCACCCGACTAGAATGACTAACTGACCAACTTAGGAACTGTTGGGACACATTTTCCTCAGTGCGACAACAAAATATGAAGAGCATAATCCCCTTTACATACTATGTGCGACAACTATAACGGCCCGTTCTCTTGCAAATAACAAATGCAACGATTTTACACTGCGGTCCTTGAAGGAAGCACTTCTGTGTGCAGACGCACAAGAAGAATCCCATGATGTTTGTGTCCTACGACAATTCCAATCCCACAAAAAGAATCCTAGGTTGCTTTTGTCCTGCGACAACAGACTCTCAATGTCGAAAGTTTGACATGATCGTAAAGAAATGGCTAGGGTTGTCGTAAGAAGAAAACACGGATGTTTAAGGGAACAAAACATTCCGAGAAGGACGATGGGTCGTCGCTGCTCCCCCTGTCAAGATGTTTTCAAATTCCAGCCAGGTCAACGTGTAGCCTCCTCGAGCTAAGATTGAAGGAAAATACGGAACACATTTTTTAATTATAGTTGTCGTTTTATAAAATTGGCATTGTACGAACCCCTGTATTGCATAGGATACTTCTAAGACAATATTGTTACTTTGGTGAACTATGGATGTGTTTCAAAATGACATAATAATGAATTAAAATGTTGTCGCATATATAAAATATAATTTAATATTGTATTCCAAAAAATTCAATGCGTTTAGATCCGTTTTTGAAAGCTGAAAATAAGTTTAGGAAAGATCTGAAGGGAGCACGGCCTCTGAGGAATCACAGCGGTTGGGCTCCCCCCTACCCTTTATGATTTTCTTTACTCTGTTCAATAATTCCAATTGGTTTTGAAAATTCACATCCTCGGACAGTTTATCTTTCACACAAGTGAACGTGCCATAGCAGTACAAGCGCGCATATTAAAGTCAACATCATGAGCGCCACTCTGAGCTGTAATTCAAATGGAGAGCATCCGAAAGAATGGCTGACTATGAATCTATTTGAATATTATGCCTTTCTAATGTGATCTAAATTATCTTCACGGGAATAACCGCCCGAAATATAACTTGCGGCTCATCTAACGTTTACTTGTTCTTTTTTTTAGGAAGCAAAAGCCTCGTCAGCAGTCCCCTGAATTCCCCTCCTCTTCGATGACGGATTTTAAACAGGACATGCCCCCTCCTGGGGGGTTTCCTAAAGTGAGATGGAAGAGAAATATTCCAAAGAGCAGATTCAACGGACCTATGATATATGCTGGTTTCTTCGCTATTACGGGATATGGTCTTTGGCGTGTCGTCACTGGCAACAGAGCTGAGACGTAATAACAACACCACATAATTTTCCTTGTTTGTAAACGGGTTTTAATTTTCAGATGCAATTCTCGAGCGCGATTTTTTTGTAATGTCGTAATCTATTCGAAATTCAATCAGGATCAAACGCAAGCAAATATGTGAAGAACGTACAAGAAGATTGGAGGATTTACAAAGAAAGGAAAATGTCAAGTAATGCGTTGAAAGAGAATCATACCCCCGTTTAACCAATTGCTTAAAGGCTGCAAATTTAAGAACTAAAATTGAATTTTTATGTGCAGGACATTCCTTAAAGTTCGGGAAATACTGGATGCAGACTTTTCCAAGCCCGGAGGTGAACACCATTAATTGAAAGAGGGCCAACGCAGAAAAATGTGGTGCACCGGTGCATCAAGAAAGCTTCTGTGGCGCATATCTCTGTTGAGAAGTTTATGAAAAGCAGCATCGTTACTGTTCGTTCAAATAGCGTAAAACTTCATGGTTACGACGAGAATCTCAAGAAGTTTATGCGAAAATGAAAGATCGCTGGTAATCATGTGTAAATGTTTTACTTAGTCACGCATACACTCGTGAGAATCAAATCATATTGCCGGATCTCACGGTTGCTGACTCTGCACATGCGCGCGTCGGTGATGCTAAAGCGGCAGTCTGAACTCTGCTTGAAGGCCACCTCATTGTTAATCGACTTAGTCAACTTACAGCAGCCATTGCGCACAGCTGCGATACGATGCGATGCATGCTGGATTAGCACACACCTCTAGACCTGCTAGTACCATATTTAATTATCTAATTATGTGCTATCTAGTAATGCAGGCCGCTAACAAGTCTCTAGAGACTCAGATCTATGCGAGACGGATGTTGATATAATTTTTTTATTTTTATTTTTCAACCGTCATAATTCATCCTAATGTAGCTTTGCATAGCAGCGGCCATAGTGCTCAAGTTGTTCCTTTTTGTTTCGGCCGTCATGCACATCATGCATGGCGAATCCATGGCAGGCTAGCTAGCTAGCAGGCAAGCAGGCAAAACACATCACTCACATCCTATGTCAGTCTAATAATAAATGATTTGCGGTCACAATGGCACAGCCAAAGCATTTTTGACACGCCTATTTTTAGCTATGCTATGACTCGCATAGCATGTCATTCATTGTACCATTATTTCTAGGTTTGTTTAGTATTATCATTTCTTTTGCTTATTGGCCCTCGTTTCTACAGGTAGACCAATAATGTAGCGAAGAGAAACACCATCAATGCTGCAAGGGTCCAGATAGGAGTGTTGGACGATGCTCCAAGATTCATCAAACGGGACATCTGTACAAAGTCGTCCCTTGCTGCCTTATCACTG
>ADNK01001470.1:0-2500 GCA_000320545.1 Bigelowiella natans CCMP2755 | reverse complement strand
CTCCTGGGCTTCAATCAGGGTCACCTGCAAGAAGAATAATCTCTTTGAGAAGTTTCATTGCTGCAGCACAGCCTGAAAGCCACCTCCACATTGTTCCGAATCGTGCTACGATTTGCCGTATTCCTGTCGTTTCCCTTTGCCTCTTTGCCTTCGCTCTTCTTCTTCCGCCCTATGCCCGCAAGGGCCCATGCTGCCCCACATCCAGCGATTCCTCCTCCAACGATGCAAACGCGGGCAGGGGTGGCGGTGCTCATACTTCAGGGGAGGGGTGCCTCAAAACTCCTTTCTCCGTTTCTGATGTGAAAAGGGACTTCGTTTATGTCGCGCACCCTGAATCACCTGACTCTGGATCGATTTCCAGTTCAAATCAGGGGATGTCTCGCGCCGCGAATAGAGGGCATTTTTTGCTCGAATCTCCCTCCGTCAGGGCTTTGAGGCAAGCATTTGTCGCCCCCTCCCCCACAACCCACAAGTGGCGAACGAGCAGGCTGCTTCCACACCCGCAAGGCAACGCTTTCGCTCGGCTCGCGGAGTGAGAACACATTTGGAAAGGCCACGGAGAAAGGAGTATATACACTGGAATCCGCATTATGCTGCACTGTTTTCTGCTTGGTTTATTGCCTGTTGTCAGCCCCCTCCCTCTTCTCGTTACTGTCCGCTATCCCTCCGAAGCAGCCAACGGGGGGATTTACCTCCGCGGGGGTAGGAAGGGAACAGGGGAAGACCTGTGCGGACTATCATGGGGAAGTGGGGTGCCGCTGAAGGAGGGCGGCAAGGACGAGTGGACCCTACAACTCGAATGTGAAGAGGTGGTTGATGGAGGATGATGCTCTAAGCATGATGCATTAAGGTGATGTATTGGTGGATCCGTAAAAATCTGACAACACTGCCTGGCCATACTGCGGTGTATGTTTTTGACCAGAACGCCATCGTTACGCTGGAGATGAAAGCTCTCATCAATGATGAGCAATGGAGCCTGGGTGCAAACCACCGCGTGCCGCTGCAACTTCAGGATTATCCGAAAAGCGAGAAGTGGAAGACCACACTACCAGAGTCAGCCTAGCTTTCATCACGTTGCACACTCACTCATTCCCGCGCTCCCCTCTATATACATTGTCGTGCATGCATACTCCGACCATGTCCTCCAAGCTGCACACCAGCTTACACTCATTCCCTGATTACACAGCCGCATGAACGCCACCGCCACGTCAACGTCGTTTGCTCCGTGGTTCGGGGAGAGCCAGGGGAGCTTAAGCGTGCTATCGAATGTAGTCTCAAAGCAGTTCGAAAACGAGAGGGATGTGATCGTGTATGTCCCACCAGGGTAAGAATAACGCAGGCATGTTGTATTGAATTTAGACAATGTAAACCAGTTGCAGCAGCAGCAGAAGGAGCAGATCATCACCATCATCATCATCATCGTCGTCGTCGCGGTCGTCACCACGATTCTTAAAAGCCAACACCACCACCTGCAGGTACAACGAAAACCCGTACCTCGTCCCCTCGCAAGCCGTGATCATGCACGACGGCCAGAACCTCTTCGATCCGAGCACCGCGTTCGGTGGGCAGGTGCTGTCTTAGAATAATAAGCTAGAGCTGCAGTCGCTATCGCTCCTGGTGCTTGCTACCTCGTTAAATGATGCGCTCCTTTTACTTCTTCTACTTGGCATTAGGCGTGGATGGTACAGGACACTGTCGACCCCATGATCATCGCGGGGAGAATCCCGTCCTTGCTTATAATAGGAGGTGGGCGGCTCTGATACGATGATGATGATCCCCCCCTTTCCTCCCCCCCCCCACTCCAATGTATTGTATGGAGTTGAGTC
Organism: Bigelowiella natans CCMP2755; assembly: GCA_000320545.1. Lineage (NCBI taxonomy): Eukaryota > Cercozoa > Chlorarachniophyceae > Bigelowiella > Bigelowiella natans. Next base: position 674 of record ADNK01001470.1, on the reverse strand, counting down.
ATGATTAGGCTTTGTGTTGTGGTCTGTTCGAGTGGACTGATATTCTCGCCGCTGTTCTTTTTCTCCCATCTGGTATTTTTGCGGGTGCCGCCTTCCTAATTTGCAGTATATAACACGGGTGCGAACAGAATCAATGAGTACACAAACGTCCAAGATCCAGGTCGGTGTGGTGGGAGTAAGTAGTGGTGGCAGGAAAGTGCACGAGCCCCCCCTCCCATCCTCCTCCTCCTCCCCCTTCCCCCCTTTCCTCTTTATTTCCCAATAGAACTGAATGAATCGTGGGGTGAGGATACGGATATATGCGAATATATACAGACTATGGAGGGGGGAACGCCTCGTTGTACCTGGATTTTCTTGAGGACACAGTCCTCCCTCTTGTGGAAGAGAACTTCAGACTGCCGTAACTTTAAAAGCACAACGCAACCATCAAAACCACGATTTTAAACTACCTATTCTCCAATCCAAGCACCGCTCCTTGCACACACACACACACACACACACATCTTGAAGCTACTCGGAGACGAGATGAATGCGTACTCTCCTCTTCACGTTGGCAGGGCTCTTGGCCCGGAGACCTTAGGAACGATTGGCTCGTCTCTTGGAGGTTGATTGTGGCCACCCAACAATAGCAATAGCGGAGAAAGGGAGGAGGAGGTGGAGGAGGAGGAGGAGTA
>ADNK01001471.1:0-31349 GCA_000320545.1 Bigelowiella natans CCMP2755 | reverse complement strand
CTATCTACAAAGGTGCGTGTCCACACGCGCCAGTGTGGGGCTTGTCGCCCAATCATTGCTCTTATGTCGCTCTCCCCGCCCCTCTCGCTCATGTTACACAATCCCACTCGTGCATACACCCTCTAAAGTTTGGTACCCTCATCATCACGACACACACACACACACACACACACACACACACACATGCGCGCGCGCGCGTGCGTTTGTGCCTCTTAGACAGTTGCTCCGAGTTTTTTGCTGATGGCGGCAAACTTGATTGCAGGGTGTTTGGACGACTGGGATTGTGTTGCCTGGACGATGCCGCAGGGAGAGGAACATAAGAGCAATGATTGGCCGACAAGCCCCACACTGGTGCGTTTGGACAAGCTCCTTCGTAGTTATAGTACCGCAACCACAAATACAGAGAATTGCTGCGGCTGATTTTAAGCATGCTACATCGCTGATGTGACTGGTGATTGTTGTCTTTCTTACGATGTAGGTCGTGAGAGAGCAAGATGGAAGGGAATCAAAGGGCACTCTGCCCTTCGTGGATGCGTATCTGCTGCATCTGCTGAACGTATGTGTGCGCCGTGCTTGCGATTTCGATAAGAGGATTTCGGGTTTCGGTTTTTCAATGATTGGTGTACTTGCTGCTCTGCAGTAGTCGCAGCGGGCAGCCCCCAATTGTGTCACGTCCCGCATCCTTCCGAATCGGCCTTGTTCTCCTTTTTTTTCTGACTCTCTCGCTTTTAAGGAAACCTGCAATGAGATCGACGAAAGCTATCGAAACTACTCCTTCGCGCAAGCCGTGAGCATTGCTACGCATTTTATCAATTCAAGGTGACCATGCAGTCATATCTCCAACAAGTAGAGAGAAAGAGAGAGAGAGAGAGAGAGAGAGAGAGAGAAAGAGAGAGGGAGAATAAAAGCATCCAAAGCGTGCGGCGGGGCCATGTCGTCGTCGCGGAGCACTTCAATGTTCGTTTCTGAGCGTCGTGGCCAATCTTCTGTGAGGGAGGCTCGCTACCGCAGAAGAAGTTTCCTGATTTCAACTTCTTTGCATACGCGTCGCACACACGCGCATTGTTCCTCTATCAACCCCTGAGCTTTGCTGCTGAGCGAGCTGATGATCTTGTGGCGCACAGGCTGTCATCATTCTACCTCGATACGAGCAAGGACAGGCTGTATGCAGACTCGAAGGCTTCATTCCAGCGCAGATCCGCCCAATTCGTCCTAGCACGCGTATTAGAGGTAGCGAACACTCCACGTGGATGATGATGATGATGATGATGATGATGATGACAAGGCTATTTGTTGTAGTTATCCTGCAGAAATAACTGTGATATTGGAACGCATTATGGGCGACTCCCTTCGCCGTTGTCACTTGTCTCTCATCCCTTTCTTCCCGTGTATGGTGCGGTCACAGAACCTTCTCAAGGCACTAGCCCCTGTCATTCCTCACGTTGCGCAAGAAATCTACGAATTTACTCCGAAAGGTGGACAGCGAGCGCGCGCAGCAGCGGCGATGATCGACTTCATCGCGTGTTGTTTCTTCTTCTTCTTCTTCTTCTTCTTTTTCTTTTCCTTCTGAACCTCAATAACAAGTGCTTGTTCTCTTGCTTAGCGATTGTGGATGGATTCAAAGGAGGGCTTGGAGGAGGAGGATGCTATGGGGCCAGGACTCAGGAGGAATTAAGATGTATCTTCACACATGGCTGGCTGGCAAATGGTGCCAACCCCCCCTCCCAATTTTTCTCTCTCTCATCACGACTGATACCGTTTCATGCCCTAATTAGAAGAGAGCTGGCACTCGAAAGAGATCGCGGGCCAAATGGAAGGTAACCCTCTTGTATATACCCCCCCCCCACCCCCCCGGGCTCACCCGCACTGCACCCGGGAATATGAGAGAATATGGAATCGAAACATAACGACGATACGGCGGTGCAAATGCGTGTTGGTTGTCGTTGCTATTCTCGGAATGGGTTGTGAGACGAGAATGTGACCGCGACATCGTATTCGAAATGCAGGGCTGGAGGTGCTGATGGAGGAGGCCAACCGTGTTCTGGAGAACGCTAGGGAAAGAGAGCTCATTCGCAGGTGACATCGAGTGCAGAAGAGAGGCATGGGGTGAGGAAGGACGAGACGAACAGAAGAAGGAGTGGAAGTAGTATAGAGGCCGAAGAGGGGGCGGAGAGGGGAGAAGGAGACAGGAAACACGCGCTCTCTGATATACACTATCGACTCTGATCTTCGTATGACGAACCTTACACATGACCTTTCTTTTGCGGATCGCTGATGATTTGAAGCTCTCTAGAGGCAGAGATAGAGGTTACCACCAACGGGAAAGCCTTCTTCACGCTCCTGGAGTCCCTGCAAGAGAATAAACAGGTCATTGCATGCTACTTTCTTTCTTGAACCGAAAACAAAAAGGCTATTTTGCTGTACTGTTGTTGCACATGTTCGTGCATATCTTCGTAAATGCTCGATGAAGTCCCGATTTCCCCTTCTTCTGGCTACTCTTAGTTGTCGAGTCTCATGAGATCATCGCACGCCATTGTTTCGTTCGGAGAGGAGGGTTCCTTACAGTTACCGGGCACTGAAGGAGAAGGGGAAGGAGGGGGAGGAGGAGTAGGAGGGAGAGGGATGGACGAGTGCGACGAGAAAATGGAACGAAAGGGGGACACAACCGCACGTACAAGGGAGCACCAATCACCGCCACTCTTTAAGACTTTCAGAATCGAAGGACAGCTGTACGCAGCCGATGTAAAAGGTTCTTGTTCCACTTCCACCTCCTTTTGGCGATATTTTTTGTTTGCTAAGGAACGCTGCCCTTGCTCTTTTCCTTTACATCTGAACGATGGATGACGTTTTCTGCATTTTGTTTGCCTCTGTGTTCAGTGGAGGTGAGGGCGGCGAAAGGATCCAAATGTCCAAGATGCTGGAACATAGGTGGTGCCTCCAAGAGGAGCATAGTAGTTGTAAACGCCGATGTGATATGTGCTGAGATGCTCAATGTTGTGTGGATTCACTCTGTCAGGTGATATTGCACCAGGCACGGATGTATGCCACCGTTGCGCAGACGTTCTGCAAGAGCATGAACATCACTACAGTTGAAGCACACGTCTAGACGTGGTTGGCGCTACGGTTGGAGATGTGGCCTCTTTCCGTGTCTGTCAGATAGCATCGATCGGTCATATCCCCACACGGTCGTGACTACTTTTTCGATGTTCGCTAATCATAGAATATATGCATTGCTCTACTATTCATGAGCTCGTGCGTAGCATCTTGTGCACAGCATTTTCCCGTAAATATCTCGACACCGTATCATATCAGTCTTGGAATGCCAGGCTGCATCACAGCATTTACACGCATAGCAGGCACGCAATCGATCGTCGTCGTGCATAGACCATGCCCCACATTTCATTTCCCCATGTAGTCGCAGTAGCCAAAATTGCCAAAATGCGCAACATGAAAATTTGCCTACTGGCGACCTACTGCTGAACTAAATTGCTAGAATGGCATGGTGAAAATCATAGTCACATCACATGTCTTTTGTGAAAACAATCTTTGTTGAAAATGACATAGCAAAACTCCATAGCAGAGCATCGCGCTATCACCTATGGCTCAATTTCCAAGCAAGGTCCATCCTATAATGGACACAGCAATATGGTATGCATGTCTATCATTCCTGAACTGTTCTCCAACACATATAAACATGACAAAATGAGAGATCTGATGAAGCCTAGGTGAATGAGGGAATCGTCATTGAACAAATGGATCGCTGAGTAGAGTGTTCTGGTGCATTTCATTTCCCTGACTGCTGTTTCGATGTTCGCTAATCATGGAATGTTTGCATTGCTCTAGCGTTCACGACGTGCGTAGCATATTGTGCACCGCATTTTCCCGCCAACATCTCGACACCGTATCACATCAGTCTTGTAATGCCAGGCTGCAACATAGCATCTACACGCATGGCAGGCACGCAATCGATCGTCGTCGTATAGTCATGTATAGACCATGCCCCACATTTCATTTCCTTATGTAGCCGCAGCTTTGTACAGCTACTTTGGGATAACTATTGAAGAAAGAATTTTAATCGTTTCTTTACATCCGTCTCATATATGCATGCTACATCAGTCTCTTCACTTCCATTAACTCAATTAGTTTTTTTTTTGCTTTTCATTTTGTTTTTCCTTGGTGGGCGGCTTCAGCAATCATATTTAGTGCTATTCCCGTCGGACAGTCTGTATGTTCGGGTAACACTTTTCGTAATTTTTCTCGTAACGACGGGACTTGGTTGTAGATCTTACACCTGTCTTTGTCCATATTTTTTGGGGAACTCCCATCAAATGTGCCGATTTTACAGCATCGCTTTCCATCAAAATCACACTGCTTTATATGCAGATGTAACAGTAGATTTATATCTCTTATGGATGTCCCTTTTCGGGAAATCGCCATTTGCAACGTTTCAGTTGTCACTGTTCCAACCTCCTGCTCCAGCACTCCAAGCTCCATGGCCTTCGATTCCTCTGTCACACTCCCTCGGGGAAAAAGTTCCATCACAATATTATTCATCTCTCTACCAACACTGCACCCCGTTACGTCGGGAGCATCCTTCGTTGTAAACCAATCATAAATTATACAAGGTGTGTTGACCTCACTCCAGCTTCTGGGAATTCTTCTCGTGAAGAAAGCTAGTTCGTTGCAACCTTTTTCCTTACACTGGCTAATGTGGAGATTCAGGAGCGAATTTACATGCTTTGGATATATTTTCCCCTCTATTTCTTTCTTGAACAATTCGACGGTAAGAAACTCCTCCTTCTTTTCCTTATTTCCAGCTCCTCCTCCTTCACCTCCTCCTCCTCCTCCTCCTCCGCTTCCTTTTATTTCCTCCTGTCTTGTCTTTTCCCTACCCTTACATTCCTTGCATACCATCTTGTCTGCCTTCGGAAGTCCTGTTTGATCTTCCTTCTTCAGAATCTCAATCGCTCCTTCAACAGGGTCTTCAGGTTGGTTTAACGTCAAACTGGTCGCGAGATCCTGAAAGCAGTTGTTTTTATGGATGTACGTCATGTTGCATTGGTGCTGCCACAACTGCTTCGTCTATGATTTCCTTACTTTCTTGTCAACCCAGAGAAGCTACACTACGACACATGTGCTACGAGCATTTGTAGAAAATGTTGTGCTTTTGCTCTCGTATTGTATCACGTACACATGCAAGGAGAAACGGTTACCTTCATCAAATTCTGAATTTCTTGTTGAGACTCTGGGGGGATTTCAACAGTTGCTGTCGATGACGCCATTACTGGTGATAAGTGATGCTCTGTTGTTCGATCCGAAGAGTATACTGAATCTGCCGCGTTCCCTCTCCTCCTTCGGCAAGCTTCGGGGCTTGCACGAAATGAATTGTGTAACTGGGAAATGGTTCCGAGATGTGGAGGTAGAAGTCAATAAATCCTTGTCGCACGCATAGAACCATGGAGGTTATAAAAAAATGCCAAAAACAGAAAGCAAGAACTGGGAAGACAACAACGACGACAGCAGGAAAATCATGTCGCGATGTCAAAAATGTCCAACAGTTCCACTCGGTCCATAGTCTACCTCCGGATAAGATGCTACGCCGGTGCTTTAATGGCCTGCGAAGGCCTGCTTCAACGCTGCCCGCTTCTTCATGGGCACCTTTCTCCACGCACAAGGAGCCTTGATTTCCCACTGTGGACTTGAAGGGGGAGCGGCAGAGAAATATCGAGATCGTAGGAAAGGCTTGCCGGGATCTCGGCTTCTTCCAGCTTGACCGATGGATGAGAGTGCTGGATATCTAGTCACACGCAGGACAGTGCGATGGCGGCGTCCGGTGTGATCCTTTGCGAAAAAGTCTTTCGGAAGGTTGAGCGATTCGGCACAGAGCTCGAGTAACTCGAGGCCTATTCTCTGTTGTTGATAGTACAAGGGCACCAATGCATCTTCTAGTCCAGGCGGTATTGTTTGATCTTGTGCAAAAGCTGGATCGGCGACTTGAAAGCTCTCCATTAGATCTGAAGTTACAAACATTATCATCAAATTAACTTCATGTAGGTAGGACAATGAGCAGGCTTCGGTGAAAACGAAACGACCTGTAAATTCCTGCTTCCCGGTGAGAGACAGGTTTGCAATATCCGCCTTCTCAGCACCAACAGCAGCGTAGCCGAACAGCAATTCCCCCTCTTTAAAGCTAAGTTCATATTTTCTTTTTTCCCCGTCAGTGAGCGCAAAAAAGTTTGTCTTCGCTGCGAGCTCCGCCTGTGTGATACCGTCCAGACCATGATTCACAACCTCTCATGCGATGGACGAACCAAGAATTTCGTTCTTCTGTTCATCGAGTAGTGCCAGTGCCTGGTAAGAGTTTGAATAACGACCGCTTCTCTGTGATTATGTTTCTTAACCCCTGTGATGATGTCAATATTACGCCTATCAATACGGGTCGGCCCTCTGCCTATGAAACAGCGAATGTTGGAGAATATATGGACTGTAAGCTAACACAAATATTTGATTCAAGTGCAAGAGATGATAAGGGTGACTGTATTTACGACGATTGAAAATTTGATAAGTAAAGGGAAAAATTGTTCTAGGAAGTGTATTGTTGAAATATACATAATTGTCATTGTGACTGAGCATGTCACATGTGTGGCTAATGGTAGCCGACTTTGCAAGCATGCTGTAGCTATGTAGCTTGCTAGCTATTGCTATCCATTACGCCAGCTTATTTGCTTCTTCATTAACGGTCAGTTTCATTAGCCGCGATAGCTATTATTGCAAGTATTTTTACTTACTCACTGGACTACACTGGACTACACTGCTACACACGTATCGTAATACACTACTGCATGATCGATGGCCCAGCTAGCACACCTATAATCATGGCCATGCATCGTGCTCGTATACATAGCGTTGCATTCGCATCGCCGTAGTATATATCGTACGACAGCATCGTACACGATAGCACATTCTAGCATTGCACCAACTTACGATCTTACGATGCCGGCCTATAATGTCAACAATTGCGGCAGCTTGCACGCACGTTGTGCTACGGACGACTACTACTACTACTACTACTACTACTACTACTACTGATAATAATACTGCGATGTAAGACGGATATAATTATACTATATGTACTACTACTACTAGTAGCACTGCGATCTAACAGCTACTACATACTAGCATACACTATGTAGACTACGTATGCACTGATGCCTAGATCGACAATATATACTCGCACTCATCCTCATCGCATCGTACTGCGTGCTACCCATACAACAGAGCGTTTTCTTTTGTTATTCTTGTGCTGTGCTAGTGTGGCTAGGGCTAGCGCAGACATTATCGAGTAGTGCATGATTGTTTCGCTGGCATGGATGCACGTGTATGCATATGTACATGTGTGTATATATATATATATATACACACACACACATATGCATATATACATGTAACATTGCATGATATACATCATGTCTACCACATCCTCATTACGACGACCACTGTGTACACAATCTATCGGCATGTGAGAATATGAAATAGCGACCATTAGCCGTGAGTGACCCAACAAAAGAATCTTAGCTTTTTACATCTACAGTCCATGTATTTCTAAGACTGAAACAACACAGAGAAGCTTCCAAATTGTCCTTCTACCATCATAGTTATTTTTAGTATTTTGATTTCCTTTGCTGACGAGAAATCACTTTTTCTTTTTGGTAGGTTTGAACGCAAATTCGACCTGGATCTCTCTTTCGAGAAGCTCTGTTCCATTCAGAGCCTTAACTGCACTTTCAGCTTCCTCATATTTTTCATATTCAATTAAGGAGTAGCCTTTAACATAGCCTGTTCTTCTGTCAAGGTTCAAATGTAGCTGCTTAATCTCTCCGTAATCAGCGAAAAGATCATACACGTCCTCTTCTTGCGCTTCCTCATGAATTCCACGAATGAAGAGAATCCATCCTTCAACAGCTGCAACATCATAACAAGCTCATTATTGAAACGAATGCTCAAATTATGTGTTAACATTGATGGTTCAGTGCTTAATTAATTATTATGGTGTGAGTATCTCAAATGGTTAAAACTTCATACATTGTAAGTTCCCGTTCTTCACTTTGCTGGAATCGACGCCAGAAAATCTTCCCGAGCGGCCTTGATACCGAGAGTCGATATTTCCTTGCTCCTTAAAGCCTCTACCCTTGGTTTTCTTCTTACCTTCAGACTTTTTATCAAACTGAGTCGTATCTGTCTCCTCAGTTACATCCGTGTGGTCAGTAGCCTCTGATTCCTCATAGTCTTCTTCTCCATCAACATGAACGGAAGCCATTTTCGTCTACAGAATGAATCAGGGATAAAGGTCAGACGTGTCCATTAAGTTTAATAAAGAAAAAAGGACTGATTGTCACCCTCACCTTCTTCGGTCTGCTCCTTCGCTTCTCGCGCAGTGTTGAGAGCGCGAAGACGACAACGTAAGGCGATTCTCTCTTATTGCATATAAATGCATGTCGTAGAGGTTCAATAGGATGGGGATTTTAAATGAATTAATTTTCAGACTCAGAATAATACCAAGAGTAAGCAAATAGAGCAGAAACCGCGTGGCTTCAACTTAGATTTAACAATTCTACAAAAAATCCTCTCCTTTCTTGTCCAATATGTATCATTTTCCCCAATAAATCTCCACAAAAGAATCTATTTTGGAATGTTTGAACAACCTATGAATTTTAATGAGAATCTCCTGCGTTTCATAGAAAAGGGACTCAAACTCTCCTTCTCGGCAATATGGCAGGGAAGCAGTCTCCCGATGATCTCCTGGATCACACTCGGTTTTTTGCGGGAAGAGGTTTGGGTTGTCGCTGAAGAAATTTAGCTGATTGGTTCACTTTTCCTGACCCCATCAAATACCTCCCCTTCCATTCCGGTCTCTAGACCATGGATCTCAAAACCAATGGTTATAGAGAAGTGTTTGCGAGAGAGGATTTATTATGTCAGCTAATCCTGATTAAATACGTCAGCTCTTCTGGAAAAGATCGCACGCGAGTTCCGAATCTTGGAACATGGTATAGGCACGATGGCCCACACAAGCGACGAGCTGAATGAATTCAATTACAAGATGGGCACTTTCTTCGTTTCGATGAGCCTGAATTCTGCTAGCTATAACTTTGTCAAACCGCAAGCGGAGCCTCTTCCAAATATGGATGTTCTGAGGGAACCAAAACAATTCGACATTCAACAACATCAGCTGCCTGTCGAGTGCTCGACCATTGAAGGTTACACATGCCAACACCACCCGCCGACACCACCCGCACAAACATACACACACACACATAGAGAGAGAGAGAGAGAGAGAGAGAGAGAGAGAGAGAGATTTGTGTGTGTGTGTGTGTGTGTGTGTTTGCTTGCATACGTTCATAACTAGAATTTATGACTTGCAGAGAGAAAGGAGGAGGTGATTCCAGCCAAACCTGAACAACAGGATCAACCAGTAGTTAAATCAGGAACTAAGAAAGCAAAGAAAACCTCGACAAAAACTACGAAATCTACCAGAACAAAATCAAAATCACGTGGGAAGGGTAAAGAATCAAGTAGGAAAAAACTCCTCCTCGATACGGTAAATCATCATTCATCGGTGACGTCTCATGATAATGATCGATTTGTCCATTTCTCAGGCATTATATCGTCTCCGCGCAAAGCTTCCCCCGAAATACAACAATGATTTTGAGAAAAAGCGAATGAATCGTCTCCTGGAAGGCATGCAAGATCAAGACTGGATGTAAAAATCAAACAGTACTCTCAAATTTCGAGTAAATATCAAAGGATATTTTTGTTCAGGGCTCTTTCGGCAGTAGTAAAAGGTGTGAAGCATGCTGGCTTCTCAGTGTTCCAGACAAAGGAGTACTTACAGGCATTGCACAAGCTGGGTGCTATCGAGAAGAAGAAGATGAAGGTGATTACTTCAAAGATAATGTTTTGACACAAAATTAACCCTGACATTAATCTTTCTTTGTACGATAGACCGGCTTTGGGTTCCGTATGACAACGTTGCCAGCTTCTCGGAAACAGCTACGCTGATGTTCGTTATTAATTGTGTCCTAGCTATTTCTAAAACTTTTTAAAAAGCGAATCTTTAGCTTGCTGAAGCGTTGGTAAAGGCAAGCCCTCCTATGCTGTAGTGTCGTACACGAACGCAGCCGTATCCAATGAGAGCCACCTGTCAGGATGTGTAAGTCGCGCTCATAATGACGTCAGCGGCTGCCGGGCATGTATATGTGCATAACATGCTCATCGCATCGTCTAGCAGTACATCGTGCATGCAGCTAGCAGTTTCGATGCGCGCGTAGTGGCATCGACTACAGATGAGTACAACTGTACCGGCACACGCGTACTGCGCGTACATGTATAGAGACATGTGTGTCCTCAAGTCCTATAGCTATGACGGCGTCATTGTTCTAGTACATGTTCTAGTATTGCATAGCTAGATAGCTTGCATGCTTGCTGCTATGTTTTGTGTCTACTATGGTCTGGCAGGCGTGGCGGTATCTCGATCAAAAGCAACAAATCGATGTAGCCGAGACTGGCTGGCTGGGGATGGGGCATTCCACGCTGGTCCCCCACGATGTGACACACAAACAATCAAACAATGGACGTACGTGGGGCTAGCTAGCTAGCTGTACAACATCTCTAGATCTGCTAGATGTGAGACGAATGTGACTAAGCAATGAGAAGGATTACATTTTCCCAATTGTCACCACTTGCTGTAGCTGTAGTAGCATGCATCCGCTATGTTTTGCGCATGTGTTACGTTGCTATGCTGCTCAAGAAAGCGAGTCGCATGTACATAGCAGCAGGTTACTACGGTCGAAAAAATAAATAGAGTGGCGCTAGGGCGGCGGCAGGCCCACGTCCGCGTGCGTAGCCACGGGTTTCAAAAGTGCAAGCTAATCAACATAATAATACAATGGCGCTTGAATATGACGGTCACAGCCATCTTGTAAAAAATAGGACAAGCGTCAAAGGACAAGCGTCAAAGGACAAACGTCAAAGTGAGGCTGTGTGGACGAACAAAGCTGCAACAACGCAGTAAGTCTGCATGTGGAATAAAGGCTCTATCTCGCGTGTTTGTCTCAATGGTAACTAGATGCTTTCCAGCGACCACCGCTTCTCCCTGATCTGCCGCGATGTCCTCCTCTTCTTCCTCCGCCTCTACGCTTTCCTTTCCCCCCACGCCCAAAATTTTGCCGGTGATCAGTGCTCCCGTCGTAGTTGCCAGAATTTGTACGCCTCTGGTTTCCTCTTCCACCTCCTCCTTTAAATATTGTATGTAGACATGTCCTGAGTATTTGCTATGTTATACCTCTTTAAAATGGATTACCTCCACGCCCTCTTCCTCCACCGCCACGTGCGCGATTCTTCCAATTCTCTGATCTATCAGCGGTATGAAACAGAGGAGACCAGTTTTCTTATCAATAGGCAGCTTACAAAACAGGCGATGGGCACGGGCAGGAGTTGTGAACCCACGCACCATCATCATCATCATCATCATCATCATCATCATTATCATCAGTATCATAGCGATCGTAATCGTCGTTGTGCTATATCTCTCCATTGCGTTTAGGACGAGGACAATGTGACCTTGGATCCCGTGGCTTGAACGAGGGCCCAGTCGTACCCCCACGTGCCTCTCCGACACGCCCACCCCGATCTGGTACCTAAAGAAGAAGAAGAAGAAGAAGAAGAAGAAGAAGAAGAAGAAGAAGAACCACAACAACAAGAACAAGAAGCATTTTTTGCTATGGTGGACTCAACGCGAATTTCCTTCCCAAATATATATTACATTTCCAATGATTGCTCTCTTGATCTTGGTTTCTTCCTGGGTAGCGGTGATCTTTTTCATTTCAAGGACATCGGCCTGAGGGAGAGGGTGTTTGTTATTAGAGCGCATCGGGCTGGGGCTTTGTCGCAATTCTGGTCGACGTGTGTCCCTCTTACCCCTGCCAAGAAGAGCTCGTCTAACGATATTTTCACGACTTCTTCGGCATCTGGTGGGGTCGTGGTTTGTTCAGTCACACAATGAACGCCGCTCGCTCTATGCTCTGTGCGCTACAGGCAAGTACGTAGGAAAAAGACAAAAGAGGGCACGCACTTCTGTTCCCCAGATGGCCAACTTTTCCCATTATTTTTTCTGCGTTTTCCTTTCCCTAGGGATTGGACGATGGAGAAACAGATCGAGGCAATGTTCAGAGTCCTTCTCTAATCTCGCTCATTCTCTCTCTTACTCTCTCATGTGCCATGGCCATCTCCCAGCAACCACCCCCTGCCCTCCTCTGTCTGCGTCTCCCCCCCCCCCCCCCCAACACCCCCAAAATTGGAATCTGCTCATTTCTTTCTGATTGCAAGCTCCTCCATGGTTTACTACCTTGCCCGACCAAGTGAAGCTTTTGAGAGTTAGCTCAAACCTCTTCGAGAGAACCTTCATTTGTTTGATTTGATCTGCTCGGTTTTGATTCTATGGTGGCAACATATTGCATGTTCATCCCTTTTTAAGAGCAGTGTCCACCTTATGTCTGAGCGCATAGTCCTTGGCCAAGGTCTCGTTAATGTCCGCCAGCACTTTCTGAAATTGTACGCTATAATCATTTTTCTACCCATAGGAAGTGACTGTGATGTGATCCTGGTCCGACCAGTTGCAGGGGGGAGAAACGACTTCGATCCAGCAACCTCTTTGAGATCACGTAGCTGCGGTATATTTTAAGATCATATTATGATTAGAATAGACCGTTTGAAAAGAGAACAGATACCCCGGCGGTAGCCATTCGAGGCTTTTTGTCACGTGCCTGCGCAAGGAATATAATTGAAAATAAAGGAAATTTTATGATTATTTTTTTTCCAAACTAAATCCCAGCTTACATATATATATATATATATATATATATATATATAAGTGTGTGCGTGTGTGTCTGTGTGATTGCGTGCTTAAAATCTTACGTTTTAATGCAATGTAGAGGATTCGGGTCCCTTCCCTTATCTCTAGGCTTCAAGTCCAAAGCACGTAATGTTCCACTTATCTAAGGATGGGGAAATATGCCCTCTCGATCAGGAATAAGTTCGGCAAGACGACATCATGAGAATTGTATTATTCAGCGACAGTCACATAATGCGCGTACATCAAACTGGTCGATGGCTTTATCCTCGCCACAGTTCTGATTCTTGACATCTTCTGTTATATTCTTGTGTCTATTTCTAGTGCCGATTTTCGCTTCATCGCCACCCCCCCCGCTCTTCGTTCCTGCCGCCGCCAACATTCGCACGGCTTGGAGCTCTGAGAGAAGGAATGCTGGGGAATTTATCAAGAAAAATCGTCAGTGGCACACAGCTAGCGTGGAAACCGTCAATCTCTATCCAATTGCTGTTGTTGTTGTTAATGATGATGATAATGATGCTTTTGTGTGTCCTAAATACTCAGTATCTTGGCGGCTGAGTCGGGATTTGAACGAAGCCTGGCAGATATACTTCATCAGCTGGAAATACACACGTACGCACATCACTAAATCAATCGGTCATTCCCACTAAACCTTGCGGATCCACTTGAGATGATGCTTCCGTCAGGGAAGCTTTGTCGGAGCAGGCATACAAGGAAAAATCAATCTATCAATGATGCGTCGTGTGCGTGACGAGAGAATCTTTTCTGACGAACCCAATTGCTTTCGCGAACGACAAGAGGCCGTTGCAGAACTTGTCCAGCTCAGCGGTAGATGTTCCTACCCGCGGCTAAGAAATCAAAGCAAGGATTGTCAATGTGGTGGAATACGTATTCGCACACAGCCCTTATCAAAGGAGCCTTATGATGAGGACCGGTTTGGGGGTGTTTTCAGGGTCGAAAGCATGAAGAATTGTGATAGCCTCCAAAGCCAATTTCGCGTAGGTAGAGGAAATTCCTTGGGGTAAGGAGTCTTGCAGGCTATCGATATCTCCAACCTCGCTACCAGTCAGCTGGAGGTCTTCAACTTGATCTAAGATGAGCTCCAGGAGCCCCTCACCGCAGGCCGAGGAAGCCATCGACTTTCGTAATCGGTCCTTGCTATTTCCACCCCAGCCCGTTTTATACGCTGGATTGTTCTGGGACGCCAAAGGGTTTGGCCATACACCGTTCGAAGGGGGGGAGGTCGCACTCGGCCGACCGAGCTAGAGTTGGTTCGCGTTTGTGTTTGTATGTTTCTTGCGATCGTACTCTCTGATTCGTAAAAAATGAAGGAAATATTACCGAATATATTTGTTCTAAATAGCACTATTCGGAAGAACGGGAACGATATGAAAAGCTAATGTTGGGATATTTAGGGTTTTTTGTTACCGTCAATAGTACGTAACATTCTTTCCTAGAGAATCATCGCACAAGGAGGGAGCAAAGTAGGATGTTTCCGGTGCTGTAAAATCGACTCGAACAGCATCCTCCATTTGGGAATGCTCCTTTTGTCTGTTGCACAATTGGGATGTCTTGATATATGAATATGTCATCCGATGATAATCGTAAAAATATTGTCTAACTTGGCAGATCGAAGAGAAAAAGGATAACAATGAACGACGAGAGCCCGTCCGTTCCTACTCGCAGCACTCGTGCAGCACTTTGAGCACCGAATGACGACGATAGTGGCTACTACAATGGGCCTTTCTGCGACTAATCTGCATTCCTTCATGATGTCCAACAACATGCAATGTCCATTGATGACAACCATCAATATCAGGAGTCTTAACGGGAGGGTCGCTGAACGATGAAGGCGATGACGACGAGCAGCTGGCTTGTCTCGTGCAGGATAAGTATGCGCATCTAAGCCCGAGGAGACAGCGGCTGATAGTTGAGAGACTGAGGAAGGGGTAATGCGAGTATTTATCATGCGCCACCTTAAGCATAAGTGAATACGTTCCGATCTGCTAGTCTCACTCTCTCCTATTGCACCCCCCCTTAGTCTGTGGGGCTATGCCGTTCTTTTCAACCCCCACTATGCTCTGGAATACTATATGCAAAAGAACGTGATAAAGTTGGGCCGGACGACCTCTGTGCCGCATGTAGACGTTCCTATGGGAGCAGATCCTTGCATATCCAAGCAGGTGCAGTGAATAGAAATGGTTAATCAGGAAGAATTTAAAATCTTTCCCTTGGTTTTCAACATGTAAGCACGCAACCATCTATCTCGCAACCAACGGCTCCGGACTCTACATGAAAGTATCTGGTATTGAAGCGCTTCCTCTTTCATGCACGTATCATGAAGTGATTTTAATGGCTTCTTCAGGTGCAAGTGGGATTAGGGTCAACGACAACTATTATGAAGCTGGATCGAGAGTTAGAATTCCTGACAAGGTGCATTTACTACTATCTTTCAAATCCATATCGGTTCCATATGAGGCTATTCGATTCGATTGCTAAAGTATTTATGCGTTATCTCAGTCTACCCTTAAAGCTGGAAACTTCAGCTGCATGATTAATATTGCCCACATAAAAGAAGGAGAGATTCCATTTGCTATTCCGAGATTGGACCCGCAAAAATTGAATCTGGCGCAAGCGTTTCCCTACGAGCAAAGGACGTAAATATTAGTTGCAGGATAAAAGTAATTTCTTTCCTAGCAGCTGCGAAAATGAAAGAATGTTCTACAATGCAAAAAAAGGCATGCCTTTGATGATCCGCGAGTCGAAGCCGTCCTGGCCAGTGCGCTCGGTAATGTGACTATATCAATTGACACTACACTGTTTACTAGCCTTTGTATTGAAGCGAGCATAGATACACTCAAAGCGCATTCCATCGCGCAGCAGTTGTGTGGCGCGACGATCGTGGCGTACTATACGCATAAAAACATGCAAACTCACAACGCTACGTACGAAACGGAGGGGTTGAACGTAAAATATGAATCTAGGAATATGTACATCCGCGATGCTACCTTTCTGAGTGACACATACATCGTGGACCTGTCTAAAACTAGCTTTGTCGATCACAGCTCACATCTCACTGCATCGTATTGCTACGCCATGCTATGCATGCACTATCTTCTTAGCCTAAACTAGCAGTTGCTATCGCTTGCCCGCATGATTACTGATTTGGCACGACCCAGCGCGCGCGATAACGTGAATTGCGCGATGAGACCAAATATACAATTATATATACAATAAAATGAATAAGTTGTATTTTAAACATGACAAGCTACATGGAAGAATGATATTATTTGCTGCAGTTTAGGACTTTCGCATCGCAACTACTCTCTGTGCGAGCCGATGGATAACACTAAAATCTTACTATCCGCGAAGAAAGAGGCCTGAGAATATGCCTGACTTCGGAGGCGTCGAAGTAGTCGGTAACGATCTGTCGATTGTTTTGCGTGATGCATGACAAAATACCCTTAAAATCAGACCAAAAGTAAACGCGAACTTGCAGGTGCTTACCTCCCCTGTGTCTGGAGTTTAATGAGGAGATTCGCCATGCGTTTATATTCTTCCAGAAGCTTCGGAACGTCGCTCACCTATGTTTTTAATTTTCGGTGAAGATTTGCAAGCTGGCGTGATTCACAAATGGATTAGAGAAAAGGGGGACGAAACGTGTGTCACCTTAAGATCATCGACTCGCGTGTGGTAGAATTGAAAGACGGAGGGATCCAGTTTTGCTTTGGCCTCAGATGATTCGCTTGTCCTATTCGGCTGCGTTGTAGGTTTAATGCTGGAGCTGCTGCGCCCAACATCCGTGGCCCCTGATTCCTGAGGCGACGCTGCATTATTAGCACCAGCGCTCTTTTTCTTTTTTTTACGCATGGCCTCCTCCCATTGCTGCTCGGCAGCCTTCAGTTCTCCCTCGTACAGTTCGCGCTCTATCGAGAGCATGTCCGTTGACAGGCGCTCTATGAAAGCCACTGCAGACCTGCATTGGGGTCATCAAACAAAAAAACATGCTTAAGTGAATGATTTTTCATCGTGTTCTTCCGGTATTATTCCTGCAACAATCGGTGTGTCCGTTTAGTCAGAATACCCACTCATAATTAACAGTGGTTTCGTGCCCCTTCCCCCCCCCCCCCCACCCCCCCGTCTTCCGAGCAAGAAAAATAGGGAAAACGTGTTGGATTATGACTGTTTTTTCATTCATCACACTACTTTAAGTTGGTGAAGTAATAGGCTGCCTCTCCACTCAGCTTCCTTGGATGTCTCGAAATCTCGATATATCTAATATTCAAGTGGAGATTGGGTACTCGAGCCTTCAGGACGATGTAGATAAGTATTGGTAGGAAATCGTCCGCGGAAGGCAGCAACCCTTGTTTCTTCTTCAGTTTATCTGGATCCATCGTGTCTCCGCCCGCTGCCTTTTCCTTGGCCTTCTTTAAGAGGTTCAGAATCATCTTGCAGCAGTTGAGCAAACACACTATCTTGTCCCTCGGCGCTTTGTACTGATTCATTCTCTTAAGTTCCCCCTGCGCTAAATCCCAGACCGGAGCGTCGTAGTAAATGTCTTTAATGTCTAGGTTCGAAGGCTTCAAGAACTGGTGGCAGAAGATGATCTTCTCTAAAGCTAGGTCCACTTGCTGCTCCGCGGGTCCGGCAAAAAATACCTTGGCGTACAGCTTCAGCAGGATGCACTTCTCAAGGCTCTCAAAGACGTTGTCAAGTTCGAGTTCGCTAGCCTCCCTCCAGAGGACGTTATGAGACACGCCAGCATGGGCTTCTACGATGAATCGGTGGATTGCTTTCATCTCAGCCTCTCCGATGCTCTTTAACCTTATGTACTGCTTCACGAATTGATTCAACTTTCGCGCCTGCGGTTTGGCCTGTGGTTTTCGCATCTTGTCGATGAAATTCAGGTATGTATATCGTTGCCTGTTTCCTCCTGCCGTCCCGCTTTTCTCCTTTGTTGCACGAATATTTCCATTCGGTTGCGCTTTGGTGGTGGTACTGCTCTCGCCACTACTGCTAGGAGGCACACTTGCCTCACTCTGTGCCCTCAGCCGATTCATCATCTTCACAATTCCCCATTCACTTGAAGATGATCTATCCTCCCTCGACTCCTTCCCAGTTATGGAGGTATTCATGGCTGTGAAGTGTTGGGATATGGAACTTGAAGAAGATGATGTCTTCATCTCAGTCGGCTTGGATCTCGCAGCCTCATCTGTGGCATCTCCCATCGCTTCTTTCTGCGCCTTTACGTTATTACCCTCCTCTTGGTCTATGGGTGTTGCAGAATTGTTATCAGCATTTTCCCGAGTATCGCCACTGATACCCTGATCATTCTCCCAGAATGTTCCTACTTCAGTTGTTTCAGATCTGCCAACTTCTTTTCCCCCATTGTTCGATGATGATGGAGGATTCGTAGATTCTACTTCTGGTGGATTCTTTGTTTCCTCTCCATTCTCTTTACCCCTACCGAATGAATTCGTGTCCCCCTGGTGGAATTCCAAGTCGGCGAATGCATCCATTTCTTCGCGTGACTGCTTCCTTTCTCACCAATATCCAACCTGTTGCACGCCAAGCATGTCTTTGGTTAAGAATAGCGCTCAATTGACACTATAAAAATAGTATGCGCGTCACGGTGCGGCACACACAACCACACACACACACACACACACACACACACACACACACATCATCATCAGCATCAGCATCATCATCATCATGTCATCTCCATCATTGTGATTCCTTCGTCACCACCATCACCACCACATCACATATCACAAAATACACACACACACACACACACACACACACACACACACACATACGCACTTACTCACTTCCACACACGCACCTAGAGCTCGAGAGGACAACCCTGCCGCGTATCCGCGGATGAATGGATGGGGCGAGGTGATCACGTTCTGAGAATGTCTGTCGCAAGTGCTAAAGGGAACCCGCTTCTTTCTATAATATTCTACTCTAATATTCTCCCTGCGACAACAGAATTTTGAATACACACACACGGAACAGCGGTGTCTGTCGCAAGTCAAAAACTTTGAGATTTTCAATTGGAAAATTGTGGGAAACCCTATAGGAAACCAGGAAAAAGTCGAACGCAAAAAGCAGACTCATCCCCTCACGGCCAAACATCTGCAATTTTCTGACCCACCTCGCCCAAAAAACCAGGGGGGCGCGCAAGCAAAAGAACCCGTCCCGGTTGTCAACTGCTTTTGGCGCACACGAGAGCGGCAGTGTGGACAGCACGCGCTCGGGAACTTTGCCCGGTCAACTTTTGTCCAAGGCGCTCTCTCTTTTCCAGGAGAAAGCGCGAGAAGGTCGGAGGGGTACTCACGTGGGAAGGGGGGTACCCTCAGTCCCGGTTTTTTCACTCCAAATATAACAGCGAGCAGTGATTATGTCCCTGTCGTATATGGGAAAATCGGCTGTGTTTTCCCATCCATCGAGCGGAAGTGAGTCCCATTAGATGTCTGACTATTTGGAAAGGTTTCATCGTTCGTTCCAGCCTTTCCAGGTAGGTGTAGGGGTACACATTGGGGGGGGAGGAAACACGTGTCGGAAAGGGACGAATTAGCCGCAACATACTGCTTTTAATCATGCGTTGTTTATTCAACAGGACTGAGACGATGCAGGAAGCGTTGCTTCTCACTTCACCACCAGAACCGTAACACAAGCTCCCTTGCCCCAGACCCCAGCAATATGAGAGCATCGCGCTCCAAATCCGATGCTGAAGTGCTGCTCTCGTCCAATCTTCCTTCCTCCTCCCCCTTTCTTCTTTGTTCTGAAGGAAGGTCCATCACCGGCAGCACAACGATGGGACTCGAGGGACCGGAGATCCCCCCACCCCATCCTCCAATTATCGCCGCTAAAATCGGAAAACCCGGTGGCAGCAATCATGGCGAGACGACAGAAGGCAAGGGGAAAAACCTCTCCACCCCTGCAGAAACGAAATATTCCAATAAGAATGGCAAGGGTGGCACCAAGAGCGACCGCTTCTGTTATCATAACAATGGCGATTACGATGGCAAATGCCAGGCCAACGATCACTGCAGGATAGGGAGGGGATCGAAAGATCAGCATGAACCAATGCATTCAAAGCCTTGCTACCAAAAAGAAAAGACTAAACGCCGGCAAAAAACACAGAAAAGGCAGACCGATGTTTCAGCAGGTGCATGTCCGTCATCTTCCGAACAACGCTATGATGACGATGACGCGGATTCCATACGGGTAGCCAGCAAACAAACAAATATGTGTAATAAAATTTTATAATAGAGATAGCTCCCGGCCGTTCCAATACTGTGGTTACGTTAGCGTTGGTGTTATATGTGTCGTCGTTCTTGCAACATTGCCTCCAGCATATGGCTACTACCACGCTCTGCAATACACCATACCCCCACCTTGTCTTTTCAGATCATTCAAAAGGAAATGCTTGAATGTCGCCTTGCACATAGTGCCCATAGGCTCTCCATCGCCCCGTAATAAAGACACTAATGCGTATTGTTTTATTAAGTGTCTGTATTCCTCTGCTTTTTTACTTTGGCTCCGTCGCTCGACAGTTTTGCAACGCCATTTCTTCCACCCATTACCTTCATGTTCTTTTTTTAAGTCTAAGTTCATCTTAAAAACAGAGTGAGAGAAAGAATTATGGCTCTCCGCGCTGCATTAAGAAAGGTAACAGGATGTTGTCACCAGGGGTAGGTGGGGGTCGGGGAAGAGTTATTGTGCGTCTTTGAAACTGTGTCGCAGCAGCTATAAGCTAGTTCCATACCTTAATTACCCGTGGACAAATTAATACATTGGAGTGAATATTTTGAATGATACCATACCAATTTCAAGGCATATTACGCCGAGAAGGAAGCTTCTATGGCAGCTGCTCGAGCCCACTCAAGCAATTGCAGCTCCAAAAGCAGTATTACTAGGCGGCGACGTCACGGTAGCCTTCTAAACAGACGATAACGATATCGAAGCCTGCCTGATGGCGGTGATGACAAAAATGATGATGGACGTTGTGATGAATGATGATGATGATGATGATGATGATATTCCTCAGGCAACCAACCTATGTCAATGGAGCTCGGTCATGCATAAACAAGCACTCATGCACTCCCTAGAATCGAAAGATGTTGATGAAACAACTAGTCAAAATGCAGCAGGCGCAGCAAAATAGTGATGTATTGTTTGGGTTGCTCTTGCTGTGTCAGTAGCTGTTGTGGGTTCGATGGTAAATGTCTTCTCAGTCTTCGCTGTGTTTCATTCAACAGAGGGGACTCCGCCTTGCAAGCGTTCCTTTCTCCCACCCTCTTTGAAGAGGACAGGTAGCAGCAGTCATAGCGGTGAAGTGTAGTGGAAGCGAGCCGGATATTAGGAGATCATAGAAGGATCGCATTATATGCTCCGATTGAAATGTGCAAAAGATGTTTCTACGAAAGACGTTCGTGATGAAAACACCGATGATCGCGGCTACTGTCTCTCTTCTAAAAGAAGGAGTATAGGATGTTTCACCTTTTAGCAATAGAATCTGAATTATTTCATCGTCATCTTTCTCCCCTCCCTCCCCTCTTACTTCTCCTCCTTCTCCTCCTTCTCTTTCTCATCGACAGGAACGGGTTACATATCCTTCGAAACACCTGGCCGCTACGACGGGGGGGGGGGCAACAGGTGTCGTGATATTTATTTAGTAATCTAAAATCAAGGGAGGTGGGCAGTTGGGTTCGCGCTCTAATTTTGCAAGAAAACCTAGACAGCTTGGAGCTGCTGCGTATTCCTTCTCATCAATTTTGTTTCTCCCCCCCCCCCGCCCCCCGGGCCTCCCCGAAATACATGTTGAAATTCTGGCGTCGACGATGATGACTATGGGACACAGCTACGCGCAGCTCTTACGCAGTCTTAGGGGATTTCCAGAGGTGGATTACCGGATCCTACTTGTTTGTGTATAGTACCCTTATGCTGGCAGCAATAACAGATAGCCCCTGGCATCAGGGGTTGCTTAAAAATAAGAAGACTTGATGATATTGCGCTCGGATTATGAACACTTACATCCCATCATGGTTTAGCTTGTAGTCAGCCGGTAGTGTCCGGCGTGCACTCATCACCGCGTTTGCAATTGTTAGGTGATTGGTGCAGCGCTAGGCTCAGGTCCTCCAAGGAAGTCCGACCCTGCGAATCTTGCTCGCGTTATCATCGCCGAAATCTGCGGGTAGGGTTGTCTTGATAGATTAATCCTCTTAGTAGCTCAAGACTTCCCATCTGGTGGACGGATTTATAGAAATAAAAATACGATCATCATCGCCCCCTATTCTCTCCCCCTCCCCCCTCCCCCCTTCTCCTACCGTTCTCCCTCTTCTTCCTAAATAGATATAGCTCTCCTGTAGAGCGCGGCGGTGATTTATCAAGCAGTGATGGCGAGAGTGCTGCCCTTGCCCTCATCTCGGCCTTCCCAGCACCTCTACCCAGGATATTCACTTTGGATGAAGATGACGTAGAAAGCGAAGAGGGCCACTTGACTGAGTTCAGTGCAAGTCCCTACCATCGGAACCCGCTGTTGGAAGTAGCGGTGAGCGAGAGGGGGAAGCTACGGGGCAATATACGTACAATATAGCGTAAGCATAGCAAGCTGTAATATAAACCACCATCCCCCTTTCCACTCGCTGCGGAAGGTGACTTATCGTCCTACGGACCAGCCGCTCCTTTTGCTGCTGCCACTTCCATGATGATGGGATGATGGTGATAATGATTATTTTAATTGTTGTTATTTTTTCATTTTTCTGATTGCTGAAGGTGATCCGAGAGTTCTGCCGACGATGCGGAAGCAGATGGCTACGGGTCACGTTGGGCCCTCTCGTCCAGACGATTGCTCGTACGTTGAATATGAAAATGACCCACACGTTGATCGGTTGAGTAACAAACGCTCTTTCTCTCTCCCTCTCCCTCTCTCTTTCTATGTGTCTGTCGACGCGTGTACTTTACTCGATGGATGGATGAACATATCGGTCTTAAATGCAAACGGCAACGGCTGCGACGCAAGGCTCGCAAATCAAGAAGGAGCAGAGCCAGCAGGGCAACGATGGGGGTCTATCTTCTTCTCAGGAAGAAGAGCTGCAAGCTGCCAGGAAGCAGCAGCACCTACTTCCATACCTTTCCCGACTCGTGCAATCACTTCTGAGAGCATTACCTGGGTGATCACGATGAGGAGGAGGAGGAGGAGGAGGAGAGTTGCGAAAATCAACACGATACGACGATAGCGATAGTATTGCAAGCACAGCAGCAGCCCGCTAATGCCCCTACTACCACCGCGCCATCACCACCACCACCATCATCATCATCATCATCACCATCATCATCATATACCCATCGATAATTGTGTTTGTCCTGTACGATATTGACGGACAGGATCCCGAGAGGCTTGTTGAAGCTGGCAAACCTAGCAAATCGAGCAGCAAAAAGCAGCTTCGGAGGACCGTCAGGGTGCAACGTTGAAGAGGAGAAAGACTCGGCTTCGTCGACACGTAACGGATCCGGTAGATCTGCCTCAGAGGGAAGACGAGCACTGCAACAAGAGGAAAAGCCTATCCCTATACTTCTGGTGGCTACGTTCTTGGACCAATCTGCAATCTACCTACCTTATCTTCTCCCCCATCTTCCCCCCCCCTTACCAGGTGCATTCGTCAAGACTGCGTAGACAAAAGAGCAATGTCGCCCCTCCGCGTAAGAAGACAATAATAACAGAGCTACCAGCACCCTGGGGTAAGTGAAAGCATCGTACTTATGCTATTTATGCGTGGATCGGTCATTGTAATAGGATTCTTGTGATGATAATGACGATTGGTGCTTTCCCCCCCCCCCCCCCCCCCCCCCCCCTTCCTCCTATTCAATGACTGGTTGTCGGCAGGATTCGTTTTCGGCGAGCTTGTTCCATATGCATTAGTGCACGCAGAGAGCCTCGGGGTCTCTGGCCACTTGCCCGTGAATCTCGCCGCTCGGAGAGAGCTTCGCACCATAGCCTCCCTCATATCAGCTCTTGCAGGGAGGGGGGGGGAGGCTGATGACAGCCGACAGCAGCTCTCCATCAACAACGGTCCCTCTCATACCTCTATACCCTCGAATGCCATCCAAAGAAGAGGTAGCGATGGCTGTGCTGTACAGGGCGCATTTGGAGTGGGAAAGGCCAGTGATAGCGGCAAAGCCTGTGCTTCCAGCACGCACAAACATTACCGCGGACGGAGGGCGATGAGCTCTTACGAGGTCACTGCTCAGCATCGGCGGCGACAGTTGGAGAACAGTAACAACAATGATAGCAACAATAACAGTATGGGGAAGAACAAGAGGCGAGCCCGGCAGCATGAAGGCTCTCTTTATGCCTTCCTACCACCAATGAGGTTAAGTCTAAGGCACTATCTAAAGACAGCGATCGGATTAGGACGCGACAAACGCACAGTCTCTAGCGGCAGCAGTAGCAGCACCAGCAGTAGTAGTCGAGGTAGCGCAACCCGCCCCCTCATTAACAGTGACGGTGCTGGTCCAACAACGGACAACGCTGCTAGTTTTTGCTCGATCATGACAGCTGAAATGCGGGATTTGAAGGTCGGGTCGCATCGCATCATTTGTCTTTTATGTTGATGGTGGTTATGTTGTAGCTAATGTACGTGGGAAACACGGGGAGTGCATGATGACTGACTGCCCCGTTTTGACAGGACTTTCCAACAACTCCTATCATGATCTCGAAAAGAGATGCAAGGACCTTACACCGTCTGCTATACCATCACTATCACCGAGGCTTCGGGTTCGTGTCCCCCCCCCCGTCTCTCTCTGTCTTTCTGAAGCAGCGTGCCGCTGCTAACCGCCCTCATCGCTTAAGACCGTCCTCTGGCAAAGCATTGAGAAGGGCACGATTTACACCAGAATCACCACCACAAAACACACGCACGACAAATAAGATCGATGAAGGACCAGCTGCTGCCATGATGTTCTTCTACCCTCCTCCTCCTCCTTTTTTACCCTCTGCCTGCACCTCTTCGCAATGTCTAACACTCCTCCTTTTTCGCCCGACCGTCCATCCCATCATACGCAGCTACGGCACAGGCCCCCGATTTTCCAAATCTCTTCCAAAGGTTGTCAGCGCTGCTCTTGAAGCATTGGGGGACCCTGATGATAAGGGCGGGGCTTGCTCTCGCCCGCACTCCTTTCCCAGTCAAAACCCATACGGTACTGACTGCTGATCCCTTTCTCTCGATATTAGTGTGGCGTGGCTATCATTGTCATTGTCACAATTATAACCCCTACCATCATCCCCACCACCACCACCACCACCACCACCACCACCATGCCCCTCCATTGATAACGATAGCAATGACGATAATGCCGCTTGCCATTCATTTCGCACGATGTTGAGCTTGCCCCGCACCTGCTGATCGATATAATAGCCACTTGCGGGAGACACACAACACAAACACAATCACAAATACAACACGCACACGCACACGCACACGCCTACAGGAATGGTCGCTTCATTTGATCAAGAAAACGAGTCAACTTCGCATGTAATTGGGGAGGTATCTATCTGCAGACTGCATTTCTATGTTTCCCGCAAAGTAGTGCTTTCGGTCACAATTGATGCTTATAGATGGTTGCAGCTACCGACGTCGTTGCGATGTTGTTTGTTTTTATGCGTTCAATGATGATCGTTTCGTCACTTCCCGCCCCACCTTTTGCGTTTACTCTCCCAAGCAGAACGACGATAGCGACGATGGTGCTGAGGATGGGGATGGGGGGGGGGTAGCTCGAAAGATCAGGCCACCATTGTTCGCATTGCTGCCTGAAGTTGAGGGCTTTACCCTACCTCAAGTCAACTTGAAGGAAAAGCTACTGGCCGCTACTGCTGATCCTGGTCAAGATGAAAGCAGCGACAAGAAGGAGGGGGGGGGGGAGGAAGAGATAATTCATCCACCGCCATCATCACAATCATCATTACCATTACCATCCCGTCATGAGCTAGCAAAAGCTGTCGAGACACTCATCAAGGTTGCAAGTGGACTGCCGCCAATCAGGTTATGCGGACAACTTATCCTTCCACCACAACTACCACCCTATCTCCACCGCTCACCTTTCTCATTGTTGCGTTGACCTCATCCCCATCCGTAACCACGATTAGTTTCGGCTGCAGCTTGCAGGAAATGTATAGAAAGCTGGAGGTTGGTGGCAGGCTGGGGGAGGTATAAAATTTACTGAAGCGCCATCTATCTATACGTGCGACGACGATCGAAACCCGTTTTATCCATTGACACATGAATATCACCACCGTCACGACTCCCCCTCCTTTCTCTCCTGATCCCCCTCTCTCAGTTGCCTTTTCTCATCACTTGCTTCTTTTCTTTTTTACTGTCCCCAGAGCCTCGCATTGCAGGGAGCTCTCAAAGCAGTATCGAATGCGTTGAAGGAAGATCTCGTAGACGATGGGGAAGGGCCTCCCTCCCTCCCTGTTACTATAGAAAAGGCAATGACGACAACACAGAAAAAGAAAAAGAAGGAGAAGAAGCGCCGGACATCGGCGGGGAGACAAAGGGGGGGGGGTAGGATGCTTCCACGATGGCTTATCAAGAGGATATCTATGATATACTCTGAATGGAGACACACAGTATATTGTGGGATTCGAGCCTTAGGTCAGTACAACACATGGATAAAAACGAAGGAGGAGGAGAGGAGGAGGGGGGGACATCGTCATCCTGCATTGCCGTGCTGTTTGCTCAGAGGCAGGCCCATTGCGTTATGGTTTATGTACGTGCACACGCCTTTCTGGAAGCAAAAAACCCCGCAGATCCAGATTCGCTCATGTTTCGAATCGTCACAATCCAGAAAGCCAGCATGTCCTTTGTTTTGCTTTTTTCTAATTTCTTTCCCTCCCGCCCCTCCCGCCCCTCCCTCCTTCCCTCCCTCCTCTCACAACCGTTCAGCGGAGTTCGACTTTCGGATATCCCAGGATATGGAGAGGGCGCGTCTGCGGGAGCAGCAAGCTGTTGAGGCATTGCACTTCATTTCTTCCCGTCAGTCTCTCTCTTGCTTAACCACAGCGACAGGCATTAGCACTGGCAGCAGCAGCAGCAGTAGAACAAAGGAGTTCATTAAAGCTGTGTCTGAAGCATTGGCCTCGGCACCGCCAAGCTGCTTCGATGAGGAGGCGGGGCGGGAAGAGCACGGTCATGAAAATGGTAGTGATAGTGGCGATGGAGACCACGCCGCTGGCGAGGAAAATGACGGCGGAGGCGCTGTTGGTGAGTGCAGCGAGACAGTCAAGACCGCAGCTTCGTTTTCCTCCTCGGCTGCAGCAAGCATTGCGTCGGAAGAGGAAGAGACCTCTCCCAGTAGAGGGACGACGATAGCGGCCGGAGAAAGAGGAGAGAAAGGGGGAGAAGATGATGAAACAAAGACCTTCCGATTTGACGGTGTCGACACTACACGAGGAAGTCGGACGAGGGTGAAGAGGAGGAGTAGCCAGGCCAACAACACAGACATTAGAACGCGCCGCTGCGAGGTAGAAGCAGAAAGCGGCACAGCGGTGGCGTCCTCCTCCCCCCCTTCTATGGAATGCGAGCTCATTATCGATGCGTTTATGTGTCGAAGCTGCAGCAAAAAGTTGAAAACCATTCAGGATATTGTTGCCCAGTAAGTAAGAGAGAGCGCGAGAAAGAGAGAGAGAGAGAGAGAGAGAGAGAGAGAGAGGCGAATATCTGCACTTTGCTAATGTCCTTCCGCCTCTTTCCCTCTTTCTCATCGTTCTCCATCAAATCTGTCTTTTAGTGTAGTGGTACCGAATGTTTGAGGAGCACAATTTGCTGTCTATCCCACTCTCCTTAGCCGCCTTCTCCTCGTTGTGTTTCTCCTCCTCCTCACCCTCCTCCTCTCCTCCTCCCTTTCCTGGTTTATTTATCATAGATACACGAACGACAACATACCAGCAGAAACATCTGCCTTCTATGATAGCAATGAAGATGGGGGGAGAGACGCCAAGGCTGTTAGTGGTCTCAATCTCAGGAAAAACGTAAGGATAACTTTAAAGAAGAAGAAGAAGAAGAAGAAGAGAATATTTTTATTATCGTCGTCACTATGTCGTCACGATTTATTCCGGGGGGGGCGTGTGGATAAGCAGGTTGTGCATCTTCGGGACTTTTTCATCGGACTTGCAAGCCATGAGGCATTGTTCAGAGGCTGCCCTAGTCGAAACCAGCAATTCTCTGGTGAGCATATCAGATGTATCAAAATTAACACTCGACGGGGAATGCCTGAGAAAGCTCTACGATTTTATTGCTAATCATCCCCTTCGCGGCGTCAAAGCCACCCACATGTTCTTGTAGTTTCCGTTTTACGAGCGCCATTTCATTGGGTTACTTACTGCTATTGCTAATGATGATGCCTGGTGTGTTAACCTCCAGAGATGCTCTCCAAACTCCTGCACGAAGACCATGACGCCAAAGGCTCTTCTTCCAACCAGAGGGCAGCATCTGTATCATGTGAATCACATGCCTGGACCTACGGCAGCGCCTCAGTTTCTATGCCCCTCTCATCCACCACCCCCCTCCTCGAAATGACTTTTCCTCCTACGGGAATCCGCAAGCGGCTGCTCCTTCTCATAACAGGTGGCCTAGAAGAAGACAATCACGGTCTTATCAGGGCCTTGGGTGCGGAAATTTCAAGGTAAAAGTCGTAGTAGTAGCAGCAGCAGTAGTAGTAGTAGTAGTAGTAGTAGTAGTAGCAAGCTGCAATCTCGCGTTTGCCTTGGTAGATGGGCAGAGGCGTGCTCCCTTCTCATCGAATCTGATGATGATGATGATGATGATAATAACGTTCGGTTCTTGATTTGCCAGGCTCTGCGAGTCTCCTTCAATTATTACGAAAATGGTAGTAAACATAACAGCTGACTTACACACGCATACACGCGCACGCACAGAAGTGCACGTACACAAGCACGCAGCTATATATCGAGCTACAGATCAAAACCCCTACCATAAACGACGCTCAGAAATCAATCGCCAACGCTGACAAAATACTGCAGAGCGCCCTTAGAACAGGGGTCCTCGGGTACTACGATTGTGTAATGTAGCGTAGCGTGTTGCGTAGAGTCGTTTGCCCTGATTTGTTGAAGAAGAAAGCTACATGCTCTACGTTATGCCTGCGACTAAAATAAGTTTATATCGTACAATCTCTTCACAATTAGTTCCAGTATTAACGAAAGCTGGTATCCGGTTGTCCTAGCAATTGCGGTAGTAGTAGTAGTAGTAGTAGTAGTAGTAATAGTGGTGGTGGTGATAGTGATGATGGTGGGAGGAGAAGGAGGAGGAGGATGATGAGGAGGGAAGGCATTTAACACAGATTTATTGACTTAGACGCGTCGTTTACTACAAAAATCGCTCTACCCTCATAACTTTATAGTTCTGTGTATCGATTCCTGCTGTCGTTGCTGTTTATAATCCTGCATGTTATCTCATCGTCACCACCATCAGCACCGCTTTTAAATTTCCATTTTCATCAACTCTCATTTACTTCATCCATTTGCTTCAGATAAAGAGTGTGGGCTTCACGAACCTGATATCCACTGTTGCTGGTAGAAATATTAGCAGTAAAAAGCCCCCCCCCCCCCCCCCCCAACCCACACACAGCATAACATAGCACAGCGCACATTTATGTGGCGAGGGGGGAGGGGGGGGAGAGCATGCATGGCGATGATGATGACGAAGATAATTATGTAATAGTGATGACGCCTACGTGAATTATGTACATAATATCATTATTGCATTTTTCCCCTAGGCCTAGCGGCATTCTATCCGGACGCTCTGAATATGCCCGGGTATGCACGTACATATGGTTCTAGATCAATAATCGGATTTACTTTAAAACGCCTCATAAGATTCTGAGATACATTTGTGAATTTAGGTTTCGTCCATTCTCCACCGCGATCCGTTTTCTCTTCAGCCGTGCCTGTCTGCGGAATAAATAGTGTAAAATATCTACTAGCGATTCCCCCACCCTCCCCCCCTTTCTTTCACAATAATTAGATTTGGTCTAAGTATGACATGATTTAGAAAATCCATCAAGTGTGTTGCTGAAATATGAAATTTTGAGCTTGCTCCAAGTCACATGTGCCAGCGCAACTTTCACACAATTCATGTGCGCTGGATGGTCACTGCCTGCGTTGTGTGCAGAACTACAACAATGACAATTCCAACTGTTTCACATGTTGATGCGCTGCAGTGAAACAAACGATGCAATTGTACACAGCTATTTTGCGTGTACGCGTCGCATGTAGAAGTTTTTGATCATGGCATCTGGCTGGAGCATTCATGCGCGTGACATCACTTTGTCCATCACGCAAGCATGTGCACAACACGAAATTGCTGATCAATTGCAGCGTGTGCTTTGAAGCTGGCCTCTCCATGCCAGGTGGGGTGTGCATGTATGTTGTGCGCGTGTACACGCACAGCACGTGTGCGCACATCGAGCTCAAACGTCTCGCTAGCTCGTGCACCGCACACCTGGAGAACTGTGAAGGACTTTTCATGTTGCATGCACCACGTAAAAGTTATTCAGTTAAGAAATTCAAAGGTAAAAAAATCTTGTTCGTAGCACCGTTTAATAAATTATGCCAAAACATAAGAGAGAGCGGTCATAATGCTATTACATATCATAGGCTATTTAGTCTTAATATTCACAACAACGAATGTAAATACATAAGAAAATTTGATATTTCATCACATGATGTTATCTGTTTTGATGAAATTTATATGTATTCACTATACCAACTATCAAAAATTAAGTTGTTTATGGATAAGCATACTAATAAAAAATTTATTGCTACTGGTGATTTAGCTCAATTAGATCCTATTGAAAACGAATATCTGTTTAACAATGTTAAAAATATTGATGTTAGAACAACTGAAGCTATGAATGCTATGTTTCCTAACATTATAACTCTTAAAATCTGTAAGAGAGTAAAAACAGATGAGGAAAGAAATACTCTCGCACAATTAAAAGAAGAAATATTTAATGATGAAAAAACTAAACCATTTGATGTATTAAAAAAATATTTTAAAGTTGTTAAAAGTATAAGTGAAGTTAAAACTCTCAACAACATTACCTTTTACAACTTTAGATCCCGTTCAGTAGGAAAGCATATCCATAGCCTACAAAAGAAACCCAGAAAAAAAAATTATGTAGATGGTATTTGCTACTATGCTGGTATGGAGATTGTATGTAAAAAGTACAATAAGAAACCAAAACTATATGTGAACTACACTTATGAAATTATTAAAGTAAATAAAAAAGAATTTGTAATACAAGATGTATGTGATATGGGAAGAAATAAGAATTCCTATAGAATTAATTAGTAAGCATTTTAGATTGTCATATGCCTCTACCTGTCATAGTTTCAAGGATTATCAGTTGA
>ADNK01001472.1:30000-92381 GCA_000320545.1 Bigelowiella natans CCMP2755 | reverse complement strand
CAAAAAAAAAAAAAAAAAAAAAAGAAAAACCCAACCACTAGTCACCCTTGTACTCTCTCTAACGAGCATTTTTTCTTTTTCTTCGTGAAAAGTAATCTTTCTCTCCCTTCTAGTTTTGAGTAGCGATCGTGTGCGTGAGAGTGGAGCAGCGCGCGCGAGAGAGAGAGAGAGAGAGAGAGAGAGAGAGAGAAAGAGAGAGAGAGAGAGAGAGAGAGAGAGAGAGAGGGGAAGAGAGAGAGAGAGAGAGAGAGAGAGAGAGAGAGGAAGAGAGAGAGAGAGAGAGGAAGAGAGAGAGAGAGAGAACTCTTATATTTAAATTAAGATATATTTCATAATACACTCTCTTTGAAACTAAAATAGATGAGATAAATATCAAATAACTTGCACCTCATTAACTCCGCTATGCTTATATTTTCATCCTTTTCTGTGACACTGCCAATCTCCTCCTCCTCCTCCTCCTCCTCCTCCTCCTCCTCCTCTTGCTGCTGCTGCTGCTGCTGCTGCTGCTGCTGCTGCTACTGTCTTGCGACAAGTACTAGTACTCGTCGTCAGGCTGGAAAAACTCAATTTGGCCCCTCTCGGTCAACACCCTCTCGTTCTTCCTCTTGTTCGTCATCTCATGATTTAATCGAGTTTCATCGTATCATTAATGAAACAAGAAGCTTTGCTTGTATGGGCAGAATCCCGGTAGTTCATTTTCATCATCATCATCATCATCATCATCATCATCGTCGTCGTCGTCATCATCATCATGCGTCATCATCATTGCCATGTAATGATTCATTCTTATGATCTCATTCGCCACCTTCTTCTTCTTCATCATATCGATACGATGAAATATGAATGAAGGTGGAGAGAAATAGCACCAAAGAAATGCATTTCTTCTACAAAAACTCGAAACCCCTGGTATCCAATATGAAAAAGATATAATAAAAAACAATATTGAGATTATTTTTACATACAAAATACATGATTGTAATGTTCGAACTTGATTATTGTAGTACTAACATCTACTACTACCACTACTAAAATACAATGTACACTACAAGTCTCCCATTACTAATAACACAACTGCTACCACTACAATGGTTTAATACTAATAATGATACTAAAATAAAACAGTTGTTGAGATATGGCGCAGCAGGGAGGATGAGTGTAAACAAAATGGAATGGGATGGCATAAGAGTAACTCTAACGGAGCTTCAGAATGACAAATGGTAGTAGTAGTAGTAGTAGTTGTGCTGCTTGTAGAAGTGAAAGTGGTTGTATTTGTAGCCATGGCGATGTGGACTAGATGATTTTCGATTGATCAGAAATTGAAAATTTTCCAAACTCCTCTTTTATCAAGTATAACATCATCAAATATACGATGATGCTAAAATATATGATTTTCATACCAAATATTCCAGCTTCTACTACTACTACTACTACTACTACTACTACTACTCTACTACTTGCCATTGGTCTATATGATATACATCTAAATTGTCCCTTCATCAATACCAATTATTTTGTATTAAAATGCTGCTGATGGATGCATGAAGGCCTTCTGGATTGGAGATATCTACTGTGCATGGTAGTAAGATATCATGTACCACTTATATATATATATATATATATATATATATATATATACACACATACATGTGTGTGTGTGTGTGTGTGTGTGTGTGTGTGAAATGCGAGAATCAACATCAATCAAATGAAGGGGGTGTAGATGGGGTGTAGCGGAGGATGGATTTCGATAGGAGACGATAATTGTGATAGGAATATTGCAATCTAGGTCGTGAATATTGGAACGCTTGTCTTGGTGAGATACCGTCACACATTAGCGACCGAATTCAATCCATGCGGGAGACCAAAACTATAGTAGCCAATAAAACGGCAGCTCTAAGTAGCAATCACAGAAGTGGGGGCAAGTATAATAAAAAAAAACATGTAAGTACATTTGAAAGAACAAGAAGGTGAAGTTAGTTTGTCAAAACAAGTACACCTTTAGTGCCAACATCGTTACTATATCTCTTGAGTCAACAGGTACTTTTGCATAAGAACATAAATTTTAGAAAAATATTCGTAATATACCCCGAAATGCTATGTCAAAGGTTTTAACTTACTAGCTTAGCATGTATAAAGAAATTGTGGCATCATAGATATGTGTTGCGCGCGACTATTCCTCTATGCTAATTTGCCTTTTGTCTCAACGACTCATTCGTTCCAGTACGTTATTGATAGCACAATTTGCAATACTTCCTAATTTCTACTGCATCTATCCATGCTGTTACGATATATTCGCTTGCGCTCTACTAGGTAGGTTTATGGGACACAGGCAAACTAAAAAAAGATCTTTGTTGTCATCAATGCAATGAATCGTAGTGGCGCATGGATATGCTTTATCGCTTGTGTATATACGATGCATATCATATGATGTAGCCTTGCAAGCTGTATTATTCCAGCCGCGCCGCATCCCATGGGACGTAGTATACGACTACTCGCACAGAATGATATCCTATCCCACTCAAACCAGCGGCTTTGTGGATTTATTACATATCCATATCATAGCTGGTTGATAAGCACACCCTTCATGTCATCCGCTGCCTGGGATTCGTAGTGCGCATAAAGGATGAGGAAGAGACGTGTTAAAAAATGTAGGGAGAGGACTACGACTACGACGACGATGACGATGCATAGCGACACCACTGCGACAACACCGTCAACCCAGCCAGTTGCTGTATAATATCTGCCTATCTTTCTATCGTAGTATTTTCTTCGTTGTAGTAATCGTTCTAGTTCTGTTATGCACGTTTCATTCCCCTCAACTAATAACACTCTTATCTTTGAAGCAGCCCTACTTCCGCTAGCCTTTGCACTGGCCAAAAAATAGGAGTTGCATGATGCAGCAGAAAGTGTTTGTCGTGAAAGAAGCACCGAATTATTTTGAGCGATTGGGAAAAGTCGATCTCCTCTGTGTCCTCTTCCATCTGATCTAGCTACCCTCTTCCGCCCACCTTAATTGTTTCGATATTGATTTTGATTCATCCTGGCCTCCTCATTGTTTATCTCGAGTGCAGCATCCTACCTAACCCACCACCATCGATGATAATTGTCCAGTGCAGCCGATTCGGAAGAAGACGAAGAAGAAGAAGAAACACTCCCTATTTTATCTTACGACAATAATATTCCTAGATTTTATTCTAAGAACAGGTCCTATTTTCGATTTCCAATGCAGGAAGAAGGCCTTCACGATGAATAGTTCTTACATATTATTTATTTCTCCCTTGTTTTTATATCAGACGACAAACATATTTGATTGGCAAATCCAATCATTTGTGAAGTCGAATAAATATTATTTAATTCTTAGTCTGTGGGTTCTTTTGTCGTACAAAATGGTAATAATCCAGGTAAATCCACATCATTTTTGTTATTACATCGACCTTTTCCACCTTTTTAAAGAGAGAAAGCGCCATAATGAGATACATTTATGGCTGGAAGAGTGGATGAGAAAGGAGGTTTATTAACAAAAGACAAATACTTCTGACGAATTTATGTTGAAAAGGACTTATCTTGAACAAAGATAGCGGAACCGATTACAGTTGACAGTATCTGAATCCTGTATCCTGTCCCCTCTCCCCCGTTCGCAGCAGACATCAATTTCAACATAGAAGTGGTGGAAAGGAAGGAAGAGATGTCAGAAAAGCAGTTAGAGGAGCTGCGGAATAGGATCCTTCAACGACAGAATAGTAGAGGTGCAGGAGAGGGTAGCCTGTCGAGAAGGAGCCACGACCGCAATGATCGCAGCTCAAGGGATCCTGAGACTAAAAATAAGGCTGACAGGGAAAGGAACGGCGATGGTGCAACATTATGCAAGTTTCTTAAAAAATATTATTGTGAAACCTTCACATTATCTTCAGTGTGGGTGGGCAGGGTGTTATAGTATATAATTTGTGTGAACGATTGGGTCCTTCATGCGCCATGCCGCGCATGTTGCATTCTACTTTTCGGTAAATTGATTTAAACACTTTTTATACTGATTTTGAAGTGTAATATCATGTGATTTTAGGTGCTGGCGGAGCGAGCAGCAAAGCCGCTGCTGCTTTTCCGCCGAGGAGTGTCGTACGCAAACACAGGCAGCAGCCTTCCGGTAGAAGGAACATATCGATCAAAAGGAAAGACCCCCCCTCTAGATCTACTCGTGATCACCGTGAGCACGGTACTCATAACGAGACCCGAAAAAGATCAAGATCGAAAGAGCGCGAAAGAGGAAGCTCCGCCCCATCCTCAACAAGAGACGATAAGAAACGGGCCGTGGGCGGTATAGGAGGGGCAGATCATGTGAAGGAGGAAATTCGTCAGCAGATAGAAAAGATAAAGCAAAGAGCTCAAGCTGCAGCTCGGGTAATGTTTCTTTCTATCTGATATGCAGCCTATGAATGATTGTCAACTTACGCAAAGATGTTACACCTCAACAGCAATCCAGTTTAGAAGATGGAGAAATTGGAGAAGGAGGGAAAGGCACAGCAGGATCTGCTAGTAAAGGTAGTAACTAGTCAACTTAATCTTCATCATTCAGTTATGTCTTTGAATCTCTGACTTTTATTAATTTTGGAGTGGGAGGAAAGAAAGATGATGAAGAGGACAGCGACCATTCCGCCTATGGAGTGGCCGACGAAGAACCAAGTAGTAGAAAGGGGGAAGTTAGTACTAGTAACACCTCACAACAGCAGCAGCAGCATTTAAATGATAATGATGATTTCGTGCCTTCACCAATTCTCAACAACCAAACTCAACCTGGTGCTTGCAATACGGTGGAGGCGAAGAAAAAGAAGAATGGTGACAAGGATATGGTAGTTGACGACGTGAAAGCAACGACAGACGGCACGAAGGATGCAGCCTCGAATACAGCAGCAGCAGCTGCTGCTTTAATGGACACCAGACCTTCCGAGGACCAAATCCAAAATCAAAACGACGAGATAACTCCATTGAAGAAGAAGAAGAAGAAGGCAAAGCGACTTCACGTTCCTGCATTCATGGGAAGTAGAAGTGTCCAATTTTATAAGCGATTAAATACAATTGAGGAAGGTACGTACGGTGTCGTTCATCGTGCACATGATAAGGATACGGGAAAGGTTGTCGCTCTTAAGAAAATCAAAATGGATAAAGCTTCTGGAAGCTTCCCTATTACCTCACTAAGAGAGATTAATATTCTCATGGCCATTGACCACCCAAACATTGTCAAATTGAAGGAAATTGTCATCGGCGAAGATCTCAAGAGGTGGGGTTCTCATTGTACATGCAAAATTACACGAAACCAAATAGTAGTATCTTGTCGGGTACATGTATAATAAACTACAAAATATACGAAAAATAAGATGATTTGTAAACTTGAATCTTATCTGAATTCCTGATGCTTCAAATTGTGGTGTTTATTTTCTCACGATTTACTATTTTGGTGTTTAATTTCTCAGCATCTACATGGTGATGGAATACCTCGATCACGATATGAAAATGTTACTGGGGGGCCAAATGAAACAGCCGTTCAGACAGGTCCTCGCTGTGCAGACACTAGTTGCTATTTTATTTGCATCTCATGATAATTTTCATCACCATTTAATAATATATATTTTTTCTTCTCGTCCTCGTCATTACAGTCGGAAGTCAAGACTCTTATGATGCAATTTTTGAGTGCGGTAGATGCCCTTCATAAAGGATGGATAATTCACAGGTAGTAGGCATCTAGTATCCTTGACCTGTAATATATTTGTATGGGGCAGGGTTTCGTTTTCTTTCTCTTCTTTCTTAAGACTGTATTACAATGAGTTCTTACAATCTAAAAAGGGACTTAAAGACATCGAATCTGCTGTACAGTAATGACGGTGTGCTAAAGATTTGTGATTTCGGGCTTGCCCGTAAGTATGGGTCTCCCATTGGAAGATATACAACCCTTGTCGTTACTCTGTGGTACCGTGCTCCTGAGCTATTATTAGGAGCAAAAACTTACACTGAAGCTGTGGATATGTGGTCGGTGGGCTGCATTTTCGCAGAGTTCTTGACACGGAAGCCACTAATTGCAGGAAAAGGCGAACTTGACCAGATCAACAGGATGTTCGATCTTCTCGGTTCACCGACAAAAGAGCAATGGCCGGACTTTGATAAGCTGCAGCACGCCAAGTCGTACCGATGGGTGAAGAATAAGAGGAGCAAGCTACGAGCAATATTTCCAAAACAAAACTTTGGGGGTGGTTTCTACCTTGACGACCTTGGGTAATGTTAGTATTATTATTATCTAGAAAAGGAAGGAGGAGGAGGATAAGTATAGTGTGTCCGCTTCTCTATTTATTGATGATACCATCTAAATGCGAGATGACGAAAGAGTTGCTATGATATTTATTCCCAATTTTATCTTCAGTTTCGATCTGCTCACGAAGCTTCTTGCATATGACCCGAAGAAAAGGATATCGGCGGAAGAGGCATTGAACCATGAATGGTTTAGGTGTGTTCATTAATTAAATTCTTCTGGAAGGTTGGGAGAGGGAGGAGGAGGAAATTTTGGAAATTCGATTCAGAAGAACTCAACCACATTGCCCCCATCTACCTGTAGAGCTGCCCCACGGCCTCAAGTGTTGAGCTTAATGCCTACATTTCCTTCTGCAAACGAAAAAAGCAGGTGATTTTCACCATTTATGATGTTCCCCTCTAAAAAAAAAAACATTTTTGTTATTTAATATCCTTTGAGCAGAGAACTAACAAAGACTGTATTTTAGGCGAAAACCAAGCAGGAAGAAGCCAGAGGAAAGCAAGGGCGAGAAGAAAAACGGATTTTTTGTTGCATAGAGCTACACTAAAGGGCTATAGGATCGACATTTTGTGTGCAAATTTGTTATTCAACTCGAAGTCACCCTACAGTGTAAAAACTTTTGACAGCATGTGCAAAAACGTATTGGATCAATCTTGTGTTTCAAAAACTAATGATGCGTCTCAAATAGCGAGTGTGGCATGTTTCAAGTGTGCATGTGTTTGCGTGCACGTGTCACAGAATGCAGTCATTCATCAGCCACAAGTCGATCATCCATTCGGTCACGACTGAACAAGCTAGCAAGCACAGCGCATGCAGACAGCATGCTGGCATTGTTGCACGCTAGCATGCCAGCACGCACGCCAGCACGGGCTAGTGGGTGCACACCATGAAAAATCAGTGAAAAAAGTGTCAATTTGACATTTTTGCACGAAAATTGTCAAATCAATGAGGCAAACTGTTGGTCAAACATGTGCAAAATTGATTTTGACACTTTCAGATTGCACAGATGTCAAATTGGAAAAATGAAACACTCAAAGTTTGGCAGAATGGTCAATTTGACATTTGTTTTTCAAGCAAGCCGTTGCAGGGACACTCCAGCACTGCTAGACTGATGAGCCCTTGAACGATCAGGTTCAGGAACTTGCGTGCACTTTGCAAGCCCAGGAGCATCAGAGCCAGAGAGCAACACCTTCCAAACGTCCACACGTGCGCGTTCGTTCCACTGGTCCAGGCGTCAAGACTTGCACTGCTCAGTGCACGCCAGCACAATGGCGTTCCAGTGTTGCACGTCTGCGGTTGTGTTCGAAGACCCGGCGGACATGACCAGAAAAGACCAACGTGCAGGATTGCACCAGCGCCTGGGTTTCCTGGCATGTTGCTGCACGTGCGAAGCTTGCTGCGGCGAGCTGCAGCCTCGTGCAGGTGCTCATCGCTCTGCTGCCAGTCTGGCTGACGATGGACACAGGCGGAACACCACGTGCACACGTTGTTCCCTGTCCACACTGCAATGCTGGTGCTGGCTAGCTGTTGCAAGGGGCTTGTTCGGATGGTGCGCACAACACCACGCCGTTCACCGCCGAGCGCCGAGAGCTGGTGAGGCTGCGCTGTGGTCGTGCTCTGCGTGTGTGCACGCACTTGCCGCCTGCACAACTCTTGACAAAGTTCACCCCGTCACCTGGGTCACGTGCGAGGACAACTTGTGTGTGCAAAGTTCAACCTCACACTGGCTCATGCACTCTTGCACTTCTAGCAACCAGCCCCTCATCGCACCACCCCAGAACGCTCCAGTGCTCCACCAACTGAAGCGTCCATTTCATCATCGAAACTGCACGGTGGCCGGAATGCGAAAGACCAGAAGACCGACGACTGGCCCATCCCTAGATCCATTCGCTTGGAATTGACCTTCAATCTTCAAAGACAAAGACAATGATGCATGCAATGAAACAATGAAACAATGATGAAGAACTGCGTTTCCAAAGTGTTGCAAGACACTTGCAGTGTGCAAAATGCAGTGCCTCGAACTGGTTTCAGTGAGGACTGTGACTAGCAAATCAACTAGCTGGTTTGCCAAAATGGCATGACTTGGTCATTGAGAAGCAATGACACTAGCGGCAAAATTCTGACGGCGCAAGACCTCCACTCTGAGCAAAAACTTCCTGAAGGCCATGTCCACACGACGATCTACGATTGGATCATGCAACCTTCACAAAGTTCACTTTGGCCATCATCATCATCATCATTGTTGTTGTTGTTGCCCCTGATGGGCAAGAAAGTGCACCGTTTTCATTGAAGGCAGCAAAGCAACAAGAAAACCCGTTCGCCGAAGAAATAAATTAAATAAAGAAGAAGATTAAAAATCGGCTCTCAACAAGGCGCGAAGGCATTTCCAAACCTGCACTGAAGGTGTTTCCGTCGTCAACAAATGAGTAATCGAAGGTCCAGGAGGAACCGAAGGGCAAAAGTCGAATCCGACGATGAGGAAGAAGAAGTGCGAGCGTATGAGAGACATATGCACAATCTATTCCATGATTTAAACTGTTTTTTTAGAATGAGATGCAGTACAGCCAACGTCACAGCCAAATGAACCCACAGGATAAGAGCGAGGGGATGGAAGAAAACGATGAAAGAGGTGATAACATACTCGACAAAAGATCATATAAAGACTTGCATATTTTTGGCAGCAGCAAACCAAAATGATGAAAAGTCTGAATATTCCGAGGACGATAAGATGATCCCAGAAGAAATTTCGTTAGATAAAGTAAGTGCATGTGATTTCCTCAAATATCAATTTAATGGAAGCTGAGCCTTCAAGCAGTATAATTTTATTTTCAAGGAGGATTATGAAGAAAAGCTCTCCCAAGAGCGTGGGTACAACGAAGAGGTACAGTCCATTCATGTAAATGAGCAGCACATGCTCTGCTAAAGAACCGAAGATGAAGCATGTTTACCAAAGGAAATGAATGGAATCGTGGGGAATGTCATGAACTTTATTTTGCTCAAGAAT
This sequence comes from Bigelowiella natans CCMP2755, assembly GCA_000320545.1. Classification (NCBI taxonomy): domain Eukaryota; phylum Cercozoa; class Chlorarachniophyceae; genus Bigelowiella; species Bigelowiella natans. The sequence goes on along the minus strand of ADNK01001472.1, from coordinate 83,085 downwards.
AGTCAACGTATTCCAGTTAAAATGAGCGCCATCTCGAAAATTATTGCAAGACAACATCGGCAATCTAGGTAGTTCGTTTGCGATTTTTTTTTTTTGGGTACTTCAACCTAGCTGACCTCGTTCATATTTCCAGACTTTCGAATGATATGGTCATGAAGATCGTTAAAAAGAGATTTATGAATATTTTCGGTTATGAGCTGAGGAAGGTCCTCCACAAAACAAACTAGTCTGTGGATATGATTTTCGCTCACTTTTATGCTTACACTTCAGCTTCAGGAAGTTTACGAAAACTCGAAACAATCTTCTAAAAGAGAAAAGAGAAAGAGACCTCGGTCTACGGCTCTGGGTAATTTTTGAACAAATAGAGAAGACTAAAGATTAAGGAATGATTATTCTTTGAATGCATAGGAACCAATACGTTCATACTCATGAATGCAAATAAAAATGCTAAGGGCATTAAGGTTTGTCAAATTATAGACTGTCAGGTAATCAAGTAATGTACATGTTCCTTTTACAGAGATTAAATATATTAGCCAAAAGCGAACTTCCTATCCAAGGCCTTCTGATGGTATTGAATTTGAAATCTGTGGAAGAAATAATCCCTGCTGATTACTTTATCCTTCAGACTATATACAGTCTTATCCTGCTGAATAAAGGACCCATCATGAGCGTAAAATTATGGGAATGCCTTAAGAAACTTGGAATTAAAAAAAATACACATCATCCTCTTTTCGGGAATGTGGACGAGTTAATCCGTGTCAAGTTCGTCAAGCAAATGTAATATATGTTTTTGGATATTATGATATTTTGATATTCTAGGGAATTGTTTCGTTAACTTCATAAATGAAAATATATTAAAGGTATCTGACTCGCTCTAAGAAGAAAGACCAACTTATCATGCAGAGCCAATCAGATGACCCTGCGTGGCAGTATGATGTGAGCATAGTATTGTTTTGAAAATTGATATTACCAAGTTCTGAGCTCAAATAAAATTTTAATTAGTTTGGAAAGAGAGGGCTTACAGAATCGAGTAAAACAAAGATCTTTGAATTTACTCACAAGGTGCTACGAATGAAAGTTTCTTTTGAAATGCATATTTTCACAATTCCAATTGGTTGCAGGTCATTGGGAAGGAACTTGACAAGATAAGATTTAAGGTCTTTCAGACCCAAGAAGAGCAAGAAGCTAAAGATGCCGAATTAATGTTAAGCCAAAGTCAGAAATAGTGTGCACCTGGTTGAAGGGTATAGAAGATTGTGTTGATTGCACCACTTTTTTCTAACATTCCCCCGAAAATTTTACAATTTACATCGCCCTCTTCATACACAACACTCCTGGAAGTATCCGCTCTTACGCCAACACGATTGTCGAAGATTCGTAATGGCGGTCCTTTAATTGCACCAAATGCACACATAGATTGTCACATTCCACATGTAACTCTCAGCTCATCGCAATTCAAGTTCATTCTAGTCATTGTCCATCCTCCTCAACATTGTGCAGGAATGGACATTTGGACCATCTTGTGTGTGCAGATGTCTGATGTGCATGCATGACGAAGATTTTGGTGGCTGGGCATCGCGCATGACTTGGAAACCGAAACAAACCATTCAAATGGCAATGTTCTCATGTTCAGATCTAGAGATGAGCACGCCGCATGCGGATGTCGAACTCTGGCACTTCGTCATCCAGTGCTGGAGTGCTAGAGTGGCAATGCCTGGCTGTGCCAGTCCAGCAGTGTGGACAGCAACGATGAAGCCATCTAGCCATGCTGGTGCTGATTTTTTGAGGCGAGCGACAAGCTAGCCAGGCCAAGTCCAACCCTGCTAGCCTGGAACCCAACCCATGCCTAGATGCTGGCATGCTGGCATGGCAGTGACATGCACAGTGTTCAGCTAGTCAGGTCCTTCACTCGCTCTCGCTGCCGAAACTTTGGGGAAAGTTGAAGCAGTCAATGCAAGCCAGTCATCTAATCATGCAGCAGACACGCCCTCATCCAGTCATGGCAGCCAACGCCAGCAACGTGCCAGCTTGCAATGGACAAACAGTTCCAGTCCTCTGGTCCTCGTTGAAACTTCAGCTCTCGAGGCACCACACTTCGCACTTTGCAAGTCTGGAAGTGGCGTGTAACACTTTGGCAACGCAGTCGATCCAAAGTTTCAAGATTCTTTTTGACGTGAAGCGGTTGCAAGTTCCGATGTCCAGCAACCTCCACCAGTCTAGCAGTCCAGACCTGGCCAGCTCCAGACCTGGCCAGTGGCAACACTGAACGGTGCACCCACGCAACTCCAGAACTGAAAGGACCACGTGCTGTGCCAGGAGTGTTCCAGTGTTGAAAGGACCATCGGGTGTGTCAAACGTGACTCGCCCACACGGACCACTCCTTCGTGGTCCACTTGGACACACGAGCTTCACGCCAACCACAACATGCCCGGCTTTTGCGGAGACATTGGCCCTGCTGGATGGCATGTGGCACAAAGTTCCAGAGTTGGAGGAGGACACACTCATCCTTCATGGTCCATTTGGATGCACGAGCTTCACGCCAACCTCAACATCCCCGGGTTTTGCGGAGACATTGGCAAACCAAACGTGTGTTTTGATGTGAAAAGCAGTGAGGATGCAAAGTGGGAACAATGAACAAGAACAATGATCGATGATGAACTGCATTTCCAAAACGTTGCAAGACAATTGCAGTGTGCGAAACGGCTTCAGTGGGAAGTTTCGATGATGTTTTCTTTCCAGAATCTGCCACCTGGAAAATGGTGAATCCTCGTAGCAGCAAAAAGCAAGAAGATGTGAGGTGATGATACTACTGGTACGACGACAGAGCATAATGGTAGTCGTTCTTTGCAAACCCGATCCATTTTTAGCAACAATGAACAATAATAATACCGTAATGTTGTAGAATTAGAAAGAGAGTAGTCAGTAGTAGGAATTCATCATCATCATCATCATCATCGCAAATGTCCGCCTCGAATGGCGGCCAAGCCCCAGGTAGCGCGTGTCGATAGCCCCCCTCAACCTGTGCATCTCCCAAAATCTACGCAAATCATAGGGGATTTAGACGAAAATCTACGATAGTTAATGGGCATTCTGAGCCCTTACCGACAATGATGTGACTGTGGGAAGGAGGGCTAGAAAATGATGACGACTAAAGCGTTATGGAACTGGAGAGTAGTATGTATGCTGTATATTGTTTTCAACGTCAATAACTTTGTTGTGCAATAATATTAATTCACTGATGTAGTTATAATTTGATGGTCTTTTGTCCTTTATACAGCATGAAACATGCTGCTGCTTGCTGGTTCACGAACTTAATTGTCTGATTTCGCTTCTCAGGACCTCAGATCCCACGGTCTCTATATAAACTAGTTTTCTTGGGTGATGAATCAGTTGGCAAGACATCAATCATAAAGCGCTTTATGTATGATACATTCGATCAAACCTACAAGGTGCTGGGTTGTAGTAGTAAATTATATACTGGGTGCTAATTTATGACGATGACGACAGCGCTGCAGCAGCCCAAAATTATGACTATTACGATTATGATGAGCATTATGATATACCTAAAGTAATACCGTTTGGAAAACATCCCTGAAAATATTCTCGGGATTTAAGTTTAATAATATACTCAATAAGTCTAAGCCTTTCTCTTCTTTACCTGCAATATCTAATAACAACCATGCTATTCAGGTGACTGTGGGAATTGACTTTGTGTCTCGCTTTGTTTACTTGAAAGATCAAGTGGTTCGGCTGCAACTTTGGTTCGTGACACCAAATACTTGACACTCCTCCTTCTTACTATGTGAGCGTTGAAGGAACAAACATCACAATATTCAATGCCTATCAATTGTCGTCCATCGTTCCTTGTGACGGCAATGCCTATCAATTGTCGTCCATCGTTCCTTGTGACGATTCAGATAGGAGAAGAACCCATCATCGCGATGATGAGATGATTAATCAAAATGATAGTAGTTTTTATCGATTAATATGTAGTAATGCTTGCGGTAGTAGCAACGAACCTCGTGTGTTTATTGATACTACTACTGCTACTAATACTACTACTATGCCTATTGATACATCTACTATACCTATTCATACTACTACTACTACTACTACTACTACTACTACCACTATTTACTATGCCTATTGATACTACTACTACTACTACTGTTACTATCCCGGCTGCTGTTCCAGGGACACAGCTGGTCAGGAGAGATTTCGAGCGCTCATTCCAAGCTATATTCGTGATTCAGCAGTGGCAATAATAACATATGACGTGACAAGTAATAAGACTAGCAAGAACAAAGCCAGGCTATATAGTAGCAGTAGTAGTAATTGTAGTAGTAGTCGCTCCTTTTTTGCATACTAATCTCAAACACACATCATAATTATGATCTTGGGCCGTTTAAATGTTAGTCGTTGAATTATTTCATTTTATTCTCTGGGTAATACTACTACTACTACCACTACAACAACAACTACTGCTGCTGATACTACTACTACTACTACTACTACTACTACCACCTATGATGATGATAGATTATGATCCCAACGAATGAAAAACTACAACAACCTATAACAGATAGAAAATCGTTCAAAAATGTGAAAAGATGGATAGATGATGTGCGAGACGAACGTGGGGACGATGTTGTGATAATGCTCTGCGGAAATAAAACTGATGCGACAGAATTGCGGTAGTTGTCGTTGTCTTCAATCTCATTGCCACCATTACATACATGCAGTATATATCGTGTTATATAATTGTTGTTGAGATTATTATATGCGAAATCAAAATCAGCAGTCAGTAACAGCAGCACCGACACAATATATATAAATACACACACACACACACACACACACATATGTACATCATATATTTTTTGTTTCTTCCTAACAAGTTGGTGTTGTATTAGCGATGATAATAATACTGATGGGAATAATTACGAAAAAACTCCATGTTATTAATTAACCTGACGCTTGGAGGAGGAGGAGGAGGAGGATGATAACGCGTCTTCAACAAATTTCCACCTACTAGTTGGAGGGAGGCATTGTGTGCAATGCTGCTGGCTACTGATTTCTTCGGTAGTTGCGAGGATGCAAGAAGCTAGTCCTGAATGTAGTTTGTTGTTTGGTTTGTTTGAAAGAGAGGTCTCCTCAGAAGATGGAGAAGATGAGGCCAAAAAGCATGGAGTAATGTTTATTGAAACTAGTGCGAAGGTTGTAGTAGTAGTAGTAGTAGTAGTAGTAGTGGTAGTGGTAGTAGCGTTTGTTGTCTTCTTTCTTCACTAATACTCCTATTTCGTAATGGCGGGAGACGAAAATGTGGATGTTGTTCTTTACTTGGAATTGAGACCGAAGATACTGTATGCCCGTCGTTTAAATAATATACACACAAATGTGTGTGTGTGTGTGTGTGTGTGTGTGTGTGTAAAAATAAAGTATATGTTAACCAACAATTGGTGTGTGTTGTTCCTCCTTCGTACTTATTTGTTATAGGCTGGATTTAATGTGAAGGCTTTATTTCATACGATAGCATTGAAGCTTGCTACAAAAGAAAAGGAGGAGGAGACTTCAAGCACTGCTGCTGAAGAAGAAGGTTATTACAGCTCATAAATCTATGCTATTATTACTCATCATTTCTTCTAGTGCTGCATTATTCTTACAGCAATACCTTTTGATTCTGCTATCGTCGTATCCCCTTCCTCATCCTCCTCCTCCTCCTCCTCCTCCTCCTTCCTATCTCAGTCAATATTAAGTTAGAATCTGCATCAGAGACTAGAGGAGAAGATGATGAGAAGATGAGTTGCTGTTCATACTAATCAACATATGATAAATGCGAAGCATATTCTTAACACTATATGACTTCGTAACTATGTGCAGCAGACGACTGTGCATAGCAGCCGTAATTGCGCACATAGAGACATATGAGACGGATGTAATGAATAAATTATATTTTTCAATGGTCACGCTAATGTAGCTAACAGACATATGATATATATATATATATATATATATATATATATATATATATATGTACATATATATTATGTGTGTGTGTGTGTGTGTGTGTGTGTGTGTGTATGCACAATGTATGCAATTTTTGTCACAAGCGACAATGATGAAGATGATATGATGACAACATATGTGCGTGTGGGGGGTGGGTGTGTGCTTTTAGTAGCTCGATAGGTTACTCAAGTACTACACGAACGCACATGCACTTGTGCATGCATACGTACTACACGAACGCACATGCATCATTTGTGCATGCATGCATCGCTAAATAGTACTGCTGTGACACTTGCAAATCTAATAAGCATACATGATGACTGCGAAACTGGATATTTGATAATATCATAGACAATATTGCAATAATAAGCAGTCTATATGCTACATAGATAGAAACGACGGCAATTAGAGACAAAGCTACAAAGTATATTTAACGGCATCTCCGATATAGAAGTGACATATCCGTGTAATAAAAGCTAGTATTAGTCTAGTAGTAGCAACAGCCTTCAGAATTGGTGTCTGCTAGCGCTCGCTGCAGTTTGCCGTCGTCACACAAGCTGCTTGTGCCATGTCCTGCGACATAGCTGCTGACATGCGCTATAGCAGCGCACGTGAGATAGTAACGAGGTAATTTTATGCTAACATGTTGTAGTGTAACGTCCATGTGCGATTAGTTAAAGTAATACTGCATAATATCGGTACGTTATTAATATGCCGTAGACGATTCTCCTGTTGTCCTCCATATCCGAATATATCCATCGCTGCCGCCGCTAACAAAACTTTCGCCCTTTTTGAATACAACTTCATGAAGACTACGTATCGAGAAGGGGAATGAAATAATATGATGTTCATTAATTCTTCTACAACCTTCGGATTAAATGCCGTGCAAAGGGATGCCTCGTGGCCATGCTGTACACTTGACTTACATTTTAAAAAAAGGTTTGTCGTTAAATGCTCTTTAAGAGAGAATGAAAGTAGGAGGGTTCACTGGAATTTGTATGTACCAACAAACGTCCCGTTACAAGGTTCCAGAAATATATTTTCCCATCCTTAAATAGTTATAGAGGAACAAATACAATCAGCATATATAACAATAAAACGTGGGGAGAGGAGCCGAAACAATAACTATAATATCTACAGCGTCGTAATGTAATTATATACTTACTTCCGAAGGAGTGGCAATCAGTGAATTATCCCAAACAAATTCACTTCGTAGCCGTAGTTTCCTACGTAATAGAAGAATACCAACACACCAACACAAAGAACAGTATAAAAAAGCTAGGTAGGAGGAGGGGGAAGGTGCGGCGTGACGACATATAGTGTTTTCATCTCGCTTAAAGATGACCCCATCAAACCCATATTTATACCTACCAATTTTTGTGCCCTTTATAGCATTTAAGTTCCACTCCACTTCGTCGATCAATTAGCCTGAGAAGAAGACGATGGATGATGATGATGAGACACCACATTTAGGCACATTACTATGCTCTTCAGATAATACTTGTTATTTCTGTTCGCTAGCAGTCTCAAACATAGGATATGATCACTACCATTATCATCATCATCGTTAATATCATCGTGTAACATCAATCAACCTCAAAGTGTGGTCCAAACAGCTAACAAGAAGCAGTCGTGAGTCCTTTCAGAATTGGCCGATTTATCCATCGCAAATATAGAAGAATTAGTGCATATTGTTAACGAATCATGATTAGAATCTTTGATGATGATGGAAATAAATACGGGAACACCGATGACGAATGTCCTTCAAAAAGTTGTCGTTGTTGTTGTTGTTACAGATAATGATGATATTGATGATATGGGTGATGTATATTGAATGATATGGGAATCAACAACAACAGTAAGAATATCAAAAACATCAACAACTACAACAACAACATAAGTAGGATATCGTACTGCTAAAGCACCTTAGACACAGATACGGAGCTCACACCGATGATGGAATTTCTTCCTCTTCCTCCTCTTCTACTACTGCTACGACAACTACAGCTATTATTATTATCCCTTCCTAGTCTGCCTTCAGGGTGATCTCGAAAGAACTTCCGTACGAGAAGCTGAACGATATATTTCAAATATTTGGAAGGGGGTTGTTAGGTCACTACAACAATACTTGTTCCTATACTAAAATTTCAAATAGCATAGCTTCTTTATCCTTTTCTTCCCTTTTTTCCCCACGACCATCATCCTTTATCATTATTTCATTATGTGTTGTTATACTTACGGCTGTTATTATTATTAGACCACCTTTCCACTTCGCACATCGTAAGCACGTAATTTTCCGTCAGCACAGCCAACGAATAGAATAGGCTGGTGATGGTTCAGGAGGGAGGATGAGAAGGTCGGGGGGAAGATGAGGAGAAAGATAAGCAACAAGATTCTAGAATATGTCATAAGAAAAAAAAGTACTACGTACAATGGGGCAATCAATCAATCAGCAAGGAATACACAGAAAATTATAATGAAGTAGTAGTAGTAGTAGTAGTAGTAGTAGCAGTAGACACAATTGCCCGACATGTATTTATTTGTTTGTTTTTCATAGGCACCTGTGAAAGAAAGAGGGAAGTGATGATACAACCATTTGCATGGTCAAGAATCTGCAATGGCACTAGCGACTGGTGAGAAGATGCTGCTGCTGCTGCTGCAAGGTCCCATATGTACACTATTCCATTTGTACAAGCGCTACACAAGATTGACTCGTCCTGAAGAAGGAGACCCAAAAACATGATACCGTGGCCGTATTGGATGGAGGGAGGGGAAGAGATTAAATCAAATTAATAGTGTGAGAGGTCAATGTGACATTATCACATATTTATACTTTCATTCATGAATTGATTCTACTGCAGATAAGTGAAAAACAAGTAAATGAGTAGTGCTAGATTATCAATGAGGATGACTATCAATCAACAAATCAATAATATTTATCAATGAGGGATGAATGACTACGCACAGAATTAAGAGCCATTGAAGTAACACCAGCTACGTTGGAAGGGGGGCAACCACGGAAACGACGTATTACCACCTCATATCATTAATTACGTAGTACCACCAACAAAAAATAGAACAGAAGAATAGAAGAATAAAGGAAGATGGGAAGAAGAAGAAGAAGAAGAAGAAGAAGAAGAAGAAGAAGAGGGGGAAGGGGAAGAAAGGGGAACGATATATAGAAACAGATCAAATCAAAATAACAGTATGGCACTACTGAAAAAAAACAAATAGTGATGTATCTGCCTCACAATGCAGATGTGTCTACTAAGAAGAAGAACTACCACTACTAAGTCAGTGTGCAATGAGTAAATCCAAACCTACAGCGATCGATCCCACTATCATCATCATTACAATCATCGCCATCATCGTCATCATCATCATCATCCTTATGGGTGCTACGTTGACGGATAAATCAAGACTAACCCCACGCACAGAGTCCCACATTAGCACATTCCCTTTTTCATCTAGCGAACAGAATAATCATCATCATGATCATCATCATCATCATCATACTCATGTGGAGAGAGAGGAAATACAGGGAAGGAGTGAGACAAAAGACGAGACGGGGGAGGTGAAGGAGAGGAGTCGTGATTTTTATTAATTGTTTTACTCTCATCATCATTTCATACGATTATGTTGTTTACAAGTTAACGCATATACGCCGATAGAAATACTAATAGTAGTAGTTGCAGTAGTAAGTAGTAGAACCTGCTGTAATGAATCTATCACGATTCCTCATAATCAGGAGGTCAGTTATCCCAGCCCTGCGGAGGAGAAGGGGAAGGGAAAGGAATAGTAGTAGTAGTAGTAGTAGTAGTAGTAGGAAGAGGAGGAGGAGGAGGAGGAGGAGGAGGAAGGGGAAGGGAAAGAAATAGTGTAGTAGTAGTAGTAGTAGTAGTAATAGGAACAAAGAGGAGGAGGAGGAGGAGGAGGAGGAGGAGGAGGAGGATCAAAAAAGGGGGGAGGGGGGAAAGAGATGAATGCCCCTACACACACACACACACACACACAAATATATACATGTGTGTAAATATATATATATATATATATATATATATATATGTAATATACATATTGTCGAAGATATGTACACTAAGATGAATATCTACTATGATAACTTTCATCAGTTGGTAATAATTGAGAGGCTGCTATTATTCAGTTGATGAACTAACACGAATTCCTGCAATGGCTGCTACATTTTTTCGATATTTGTTATCATTATTATTATTATTATTATTATTATTATTGTTATATTGTTTCTGTGATGTTATGTTAGTAGGATTAATACTCCAACATGCCACTACTACTACTACGTACGTACGTACGTACGTGTGCTCAACGGGATATGTCTTCACCAAGGTCCCTTGCCTTGCATTCCAAAGCCGCACGCATTTATCCTCACCCGCGCTCATTATGTAGGTGCCGTCCTTATCATATCGAATCTACATACACAAGATAACAGTATATTATTACGAGTGCTAGTATAAATAGTAGTTGAGTATCTCACCACATATATTGCTCCATCGTGCGCTTTTAAAGAGGACATGAGAGTTTCTGGCAACTGTCTATCACATGCAGCCTAATGGTAGTAGTAGTAGTAGTAGTAGTAGTTGTTGTAGTAGTAAGTAGTAAGTAGTAGTATTAGAAGTAGTGGTAGTGGTAGTAATTAATTAATAGTGATGCAACATGTAGTAGTTTCAGTAATAGTAGTAGTAATAGTAGTAGTAGTAGTAGTAGAAGTGACGCTACATGTATGCAGCCTGATGGAAGTAGTAGTAATAGTAGTAGTAGTAGTAGTAGTAGTAGTAGTAGTAAGAGTGATGCTGCATGTATGCGACGCAAAGGGCACAAATGAACTATTAACAGCAACCACACGCTACTACCACTACTACTAGCGATATTAATTTTAGCTTATGGCTTAGGAGAACAGGAGGGGGAGGGGGAGGAGGGACTGCTCATGTTCATTTTATCCATCATCGATATCATCTTCTAGATGCTATTACTTATTGCTGCTGCTGCTGCTTCAAGTGTAGTCATGCCACTATGACAGTATATCTCGAAATATCTTCATCATCATCATCACCATCGTCATCTACCACCTTTAATCTCACTACTCTGCCATGGCTGAGTCCTGTAATTGGAGATGTGTGATGTAGTGGTAGTGGTGGTAGTAGTAGTAGTAGTAGTAGTAGTAGTTAGCATTTCAAGCAACAACAACAACAACAACCACAACTACCAACCAACCGGTAGTAGTAGTAGTAGTAGTAGTAGTAGTAGTATAATTTGTAGTATTATTTGAAACTATTGGACCGCTCAGGTTTTATCTTATTCCACCCACCCTACTCCTCCTCTCCTCTCTTTCTATTCCCCCACTACTGCTCGAAACAAGAGGAGGAGGAGTACAGCATCATCATCACCATCACCACCATCTTTTATGAGGGTGGTGTGGTATGCACAGCAGGAGGAGGAAGAGGAGGAGGAAGAAGAGGAAGAGGGCGCAGCGATGATGATGATGATGATGATGATGATGATGGACCTGTTTCTCTATCTGTAGACCTTCCAAGCGGTACGGTTTTCGTCGAGTCTCCATACCTATTTCGAGGGGATGATGGGTAGAAGAGGAAGAAGAACAAGAAGAATTATACTTTGATTTATTCGTTGCGCAAAAGAAAACTGCATGCCATGAATGATGCTACAAAGAAAGGCGTATTATTACGTAGTGTGTATGATAACGTGTAATAATAACTTGGTATTATTATTTATTACCCAAGTCCATGGAATCGGTTGCCCTGGCGTCTAGATTTCCCTCCCCCCTTGTTGTATCCTTCAAACCGATGATGATGACGATGACGATCTACTGTTGAGGAGGAATCAAAGATAGAGCTCAACAGATGATGATGACGATCTACTGTTGAGGAGGAATCAAAGATAGAGCTCAACAGTACTGTTGAGGAGGAATCAAAGACAGAGCTCAACAGTACTAGTAGACCATGTTGCGAAGTAGAGGGAACAAATTCCTTGACGGTCATCGAAATCAATGACGAAAAAGGCAATTGCTTTCTCCAATGATGATCATCCTGCGGGAAGATGTTATGTGTGAGAAAATAACAAAAATAATAACTATAATAACGATAATAATAAAAAATAATGATAATAGTAATGATAGTGACAACAGTAATGAAAATGAGCGAGGATTCACACATTTGCTGCAGCTGCGCTTTCATGACTCCATTTGTCTTCTTCAAGCACCATACCTCTACAACGCTGGAAAACAGCCACATTGAAATTGCACCATACCTCTACTACAACGCTGGAAAACAGCCACATTGAAATTGCAGCAACCGAAATCACTCTGCAAACCCATATGGTGGTGGTGGCCTTGTAAGAAGAACACATTAATACAAGAAGAAGGAAGAGGAGAAGGGGAAGGAAGAGGAAGAAGTAGTTTGATCATCTGCAGCATGTGTGGCAATAAGAGAGATACCATTGCACGCACCTTTACACTTTGCTCCTCCAAACAAATTTCTTTTTTGCGAAAATTGTTTACCATCATCATCATCATCCACATCGTCATAGCAATTCCGCCTACTACTACTACTACTACTACTACTACTACTACTACTACTCTCGGATACGTAGGTAGTACCTTCCTCTCTCTGCGTCCCCTCCAAGCTCCTCCTCCTCCTTCTCCTCCTCCCTTCATGGACCGGGCATCGCTTTACGTAATTTTCGTTTTGCTACTGTTTTCAACTGGTATCGTTCGATCTGTGGTAGATGATGCTCTTTCTTCTTCTTCTTCTTCTTCTTCTTCTTCTTCTTCTTGCAGTGTGAAAAACACACCACTCGCATATTTAATTTTACTTGCAAGTAGTATCATAGCTGACTGCTAGTACATACGCACACACACGTTCTAGTGTATCTAGATTGTGTTTTGGTGATTCTGTGCCCTTCGTGCTCTGGTTGTCATTCTTAATGGGTGGAACCTGCAGGTGTCTGTCCCCATCCTCGCGTTAGTGCACTATTTTTATGTGTGTAGCAGTCTAGGTTATACCTTCGATAATTTATTGACCATTCTTATTATTAAAGAAAACAATGACAACAAACAATAACATGGATGAGTAACAAATGCACTGGAGTCTAGAGGGTTTTGAAGCAGCAACGAAATATGGCAAAAAACGGTGGTATTCTGGTATTGCGACATGCCCAATATCATGCTGCAGCAGCAAAAACAGCAACAGCAGCAGCAACAACAACAACAACAACAACAACAACAGCCAACAACTCGATCCTAGTCGGTTGGGCCGATCATGAACACAACGATGATGAACATCGACAGCGTTGCCTGCGACGTGTGGGGGGGGAGTGTAAACTTCTTTTCATCGTGATCCGAATTATTAACTACACAGAGGAAGAACTTCAGGGTTTTGTCCAGATGTTGACCCACCCCCACAGAATTGAAGTAAAGTTGCTCAAACAATGAGCCGCCGCCTTTGATAGAGAGAGAGAGAGAGAGAGAGAGAGAGAGAGAGAGAGAGAGAGAGAGAGGGCAGAGAGGGTATTGTATTATTAAGAGGATAAAATGGAGGCATCAAGCGGAATTCGAAGCGACAAAAGTACTGCTGGTGGTGGTGGTGCTGTATGCTGGCAGCTCTCTATTAGCCCCTTTGGTAGTCCTATTTTGAGGCATCACTGGTATGAAGCTAGGAGAAGAAAAATGACGAAGAAAATCCTATCAACCTTCATCGTTCTAATCATTTTCAACATTGCGTTTCCTGTATTTTGGAAGCTAGAACCGTTGGTGCAGCTTGGCGGTGACGGCAGTGCTTTGCCGCAATCATACATGCACCAGCACCGTAAAAAACACGGCGACGACTATACAAATCGACAACAGCAACGATCAATACCTTGGAGGAGGCTGGAAAGATTAGTTGATAAGGTGGTAACTGATTTTGTAAAAGACAAAGCTGTGGTAGATGCAAGCAGAAGATCGATGAGAACTACAGCGATAGCGAAAATGGGGAACGACTCCGGTAAGCAGCAGCTCCATCATCATCATCATCATCATCATCATGTGGATGATGCCCTCAGTAGTCCCATCTCGTCCACAAGCACCAACAATAGTACCAGTAGTAGTGAAAAGAGAGAAAGTTGCTGGGGCATTGCCTGGCATCCAAGCGGGGACTTGTTAGCTACCTGTGGAAGCGATAAGAAGGTATGATTAATCATCCTAATCGATGTTGTTGCTGTTGTTGTGCTGCTGCTGCTGCTGCTGCTGCTGCTCTTCGCTATAACTCTGTAGTTGCATACTGCTGTGTCCAACACGAAACGATGGCGATGGTTAAAAATAGGTTCGAATATGGGAGCAAAGACTGCTGTCTGCATTGCCGAATCATCATCACTCGACTGAAAAGCAGCGATGTCATCTTGAAGGAGGACAGAAAGTTAAAAGCCAAGAGGTTGTTCTGAGTTAGTAGTAGTAGTAGTAGTAGTAGTAGTCACATATAGTTAGTTCCTGCAGCACAAAAGATGGTAGAAGTAGCTTGAACAGTGGACGAAATAATAGTTTCGCTAAGAAGAGAAGTACATCAACTCCATTCTCGTCATCATCATCATCACTTCGGCCTCCCAACAATCTGGGCCCTTCCTTTTATAGCTTTATCCTTATTAGTCTTCTTTTATCATAGCTTGGTTCGTGGGTGAATTATGAGGAGGTAGAGAAGAAGAAGGAGGAGGAGGAGGATTGGTTGTTAAAGGAGACCCTATTCGGGGTAATATTACTAATAAAGAAGAGTATTTTATCTAGAATCCTCCTTTTTAGCCCTTTTCTTCTTCTTTCTATCTATCCGATAACACACATCATCATCATCGTCATCATCATCATCATCATCATCACATCCTACAGCACCATGATCGAACAGTACGGTGTGTTGATTGGTCTCCATGCGGGTAAGTAAATCAGCACACACACACACACACACACACACACACATATATATATATATATATATATATATATATATTTACATATTTATGGATATCAGTAAAAGATACATGGATATAAATGTGTTTAGTGCCCACTTACACATGTACACACTTACACACTTACACTTATACACACACACAATTACACACGAAACATCGATCCTGTATGATGTGGACTCTGCTCTTTAGGGAATATCTTGCCGCAGCGGGATTTGATGCTCGTGTTAGCATTTACCGACGTAGTAGTAGTAGTAGTAGTAGTAGTAGTAACATGCTGATGAGCCACCACCAGACAACAACTTCTTCTTCTTCTTCTTCTTCCTCCTCTTTTTGGGAATGCTTTGCGATTCTAGAAGGACACGAAAACGGTCAATATCTTGGTGTCATGTTGATGATTGTGAAGATCCTTTAGCTACTGTTGTTGTTGTTGTTGATGATGATGATGATGATGATAATGATGATGATGGTGATAGCGACGGTGAGGACATAATGTTAATAATGATGACACGATGCTGGTCTCTATACATCATCACTTCCCCTTGGATGATAATGATTGTAAACGCTTTGGACACTATCTTTGCAGAAGAAATTGTACTCTCCATGTTGTTGTTGTTGTGTATTTGCTTCTTCACACTTCAGAATGATAACGATGCTGTAGTAGTAGTAGTAGTAGTAGTTGTTGTTGTTGTCGTTGTGTATTTGCTTCTGCACACTTCAGAATGAAACGATGCTGTAGTAGTAGTAGTAGTAGTAGTAGTTGTTGTTGTTTTTGCACTCTGATCTCTTGTCCGCCATCTTTCTGCCAAATGTTGATCCAATAGAGGTAAAAAGTGTAATGTGGTCGCCTCAAAGGGGCACCAGCAGGAAACTTGTATCGTGTGCTCGGGATAGAACCGCATGGGTAGTGTGTAATTAAAATAATAATACCCTATTATCATTGAAATTACTCATCATCATCATCATTATCATCATCATCATCATCCACCATTAAATGTATAACAAAATAATACACACTAAAATGAAGGAGAAGAAGAAGAGAAACAGAACTTAAGTGGCACTGAGAGGAGTAGTTACCGTCCAGCATTAGAATAATAGTGTATGTTATATAGAGCTTTTGATTTAGTGTATTATACACCAGCTGTAATTTTGCAAAGGTTATACTGAATGAGAGAGGATTATTTGCATTTAATACACTTTCATACACGGTGCACCACCCAGATTTCGAACACTCAACGCACACACACACACACACACACACACACACACTCAACGCACACACACACACACACACACACACACACACACGAGAGAGAGAGAGAGAGAGAACATACACACGTGTGCTCTTGCTGCGCTGATCGAGTAGGTGTGGGATGCAGACGCAGAAAACAATGACTTTTCATGTCTAGATATCCTAGAAGGACACCATCAGGTGCATTATTATTTCGGTGATGGGGCCTACTAATAGGGGTTGTGCTGCTGATGCTGCTGCTACCGACGTGATAGTAGTAGTAGTAGCAGTAGTAGTAGTAGTAGTATACCTTATTAGGGAAATGAAGCCCTCACAGACAGAAACACCACACACCACACACGCGCGCATTTATACTTTGGGATACACAAATATTTATTATATATATATATATATCGTCGTTGTTATAAAGTTTGTATGAACAACTCAGGACGTCAAATGCGTGCGATTTCACCCTTGTCTGCCATTGGTAGCTTCCTCCAGTTATGATGCCACAATACGGTATCAATTAAATACTTTCTCACGCACACAGCGCCAAACAGAGGGTGGGGGGGAAAGGGAAATGGGGGGGTAGGTAATTCAGTAAATGTATAAACCTCCTGTGTTTGAATATGAGATATCTATATTTTCCTTACTCGAAATTTTAAAGACTATGGATCCCAAAAGAACGACGATGCTCGGGGGCTGCTGCTGTATCGTTACCGTTTCCGGGTGAGGAGGAAAACACAATAAGTGACAACGATATCTACGAAGACGAAGGAGGAGGAGGAGGAGGAGGAGATGACGAGAATAATTATCATCCTCGATGGATTTTAAGTCAGAGTCTTGGGGAGCAGCATGGTGGACATAGATCTTGTGTTTGGAGTGTTGTATTTGAACCGAATAATAATGGCAGTAGATTCGTATCGGTTGATGCAGAAGGTAGAGTGATCCTCTGGAAATCAACATCGTCGGTTGTTCTACCGCAATATAGTAAATCAACGGAACTATCTTGTAATGCCGGAACTGAGCTTGATCCAAACTACTCTGTCGATTGGTCTTCTGATGGAAGGTTTATTGCAATAGGCCGTGGCGATGATTCTATTGTCATCATTGCGGTGGAGAATAGTATAAAGGAAGGGAAAGATGGTGATTCCCTTAAAATTGTATGTGTCAAACATAATGCCCACGCTAGGGATGTTCACTGTGTTAAATGGAATCCGAAAATCCCAACGCAACTCGCTAGTGTTGGCGGAGATGGACATCTAAAGATTTGGCAAATGAGCGACAATATCCTTTGTAGGACAAAAACTAGATTGTGTGGTGTATGACATTACAGCTGCATGCGTCATTATCAGGGTGATATCTCAAAATGATCCTGTTTATTAGTTGGGGCTGGTCGAAGTGCTACCACCGGTAATAAGCCAGGCTTCATCGTGTCATAGGCGGTGTAACATGCCGAATAAATTAAATATGCCATGTGCTCGAAGTAAGACGGATGCAATCAATTAAATAAAATTTGTTCAATGCTCATCCTCATGTAGCTGTGCAATGCAGCGGCCACAGCGCTAACCCTAATGTTGAATCGAACTACTAGCAAAGTGAATGGCTACATGGAGCCACTGATGAATGCTGCATGCACGCAATTCGCTACGTACTGCTGTGGACTGGAGCAACAGATGCCCACGAATAATGGCTGGATAGCAGCAGATCGACCGTGTCGCTTTTTGCACCTTCTTCCATGGATTTGCCCACTGCCCTGCTCCAAAAATACAATGCTATGCAAAGCTGACAAGTCGAACTGACACAATTTTGGCGATTATTCGACATGCTTGCTCCCCAGCACTACGTACTAGCTAGTAGACTGTGGGGGCAACTTGATGTTTGCATCTTGCAATGTGTGTCGTAGGCAGGCCAATGGATCATCATCATTTGGTAGCTTCTAGTTGCGATCTGCACAATGCGCAATGTACGATGATGTCGAACAAATGCAACTTCCCCTCTGTCATGACAATTCAAAGCAAAAATTGCTTGCGAGCGCGCGCATGTGCTGCATGCATGTGCATCGTTGGATTCACCGCCTGCATGCCCTGCCATTAATGGTGCTACGTGGAGAGACATGGTATTCTAATATTAAGTGTGATTCCTCATTAAAATTACATCGAGATGGATGGAGCGACCCTTTGCACGCAAAGCAATTATCGTTATAGTCAATATTACATTAGCTTGAATGTTGGCGGTCGTACATGCGACTAGAGGCATAGACTCATACAAAGTTGGCTCGGAAAGTTTAGAATGGATCATCGTCATCGCCAGCATCAGGTTCGTACTCAGCGCTCTCTGTGTAGAATATAATCGAATTCAGTCATTATTCGTATGTAAATGCGGGTACTGAATAGATATGACCACAATATGGGACAGCAGCAGGTATCATCACTAGCTTTCACTTCTCTCTACGTAATGATATCCGTTGAAAGCTTCATTTTCATCCTCTACTATTGCATCCTCGCAAAAAGGGATGGGTATGCTTTTGTTTGCTGTATCGGCATCGAGATCATACTCATCACCTAGGGAACAGAAGATAGAAAATCGATTTTTTTCGCATATGTCGGGCAAAAAGAAATAAAACTAATTTGCCAGAAAAAATATGCGAGAAAAACATTCTCTTGCCCGATCTATAATCGCCACACTTCTTTTCCAGGTTTGGAGAACATTGCTCCTCTTTAAGTTGATTCTAAGGAATCCTAAAACAACATCAACCTTGATAATTTTCAGCATCCCAGTCCCCTCCATCGTCAATATCAATATTATCCTCGTCTGGAATCTCGTCATCGTAATCTTGAATGTCGTCATCAAAGTCACTATTTGGGGGGGGGGATTGGAGGAAGCAAGGATATGATGAGAATGTAAATTTCCTAATGTGGTGATTCTCAATTTCTATTTTCTCTTTATCGTTTATTTTTTAAAAATACTTTGTATCGTTGTTATCGACAGGTTTTTGCTGTGTTTCTGCAGCAGGAGCAGCAGCCGATATAATTGGATCGGCTTTCAGTCCGCCCTTCTGATTAAAATTAATCCAAAGTAATCATTTCTTTCTGCAAATCGTGTTTCTCGATCTGTGATAATGGATGTAGTAAACAATCCTAAACACCTACCCACCTTTATAGGTGCAAGACCCTTCCCTGCTCCTCCCAATGGTTTAAGGGTTGGAAGGCCTCCAAGCTTTGACCTGTTGGAAGACAGGATGTTCAAATCTGTAGTTTTTATCGATTTTGGATTCTGTTTTTTGGTTTAAACTTTTTTGTTTCTTTTAATAGCGAGGATCGATTGAGGATGATTGTATATCGATTATTCCTTGATGTAGCAACACCTTCCCAAGGATGGTAAGTTCCCTAATGGCGAAGGTTTGGACACAACAACGGTGTCTTTCTTTTCCGTTCTTTTTGGAGAAGGGCTGCTTTCAGTTGGATCGCTGGGATCCTTAACTGTCACAATACAGAATGTCAATGGATACAAAATGTAATAGTAGCTTCTCATGCTTACTCTTATCTAACTGCGAGGAGAGAGCTTTGCTACTCATTGTCTTAGAAAGAGCTTCGCTTGAGCCCTTTCCCTCAAAGCACGAAAGTATCAAAGGCCTTGAATCTTGCCCATCCGAGACACCCATTGCACTTGCTAATTCCTATTTTCGTAACAGGTGAATCAAATGTTCTATTAAATGATTTTTCCAGCAGAAGGTACTGGAATTCACGGACGAACGATTTGAAATTTCTGGTCCTGAAACCACCACCGACAAGTGCAAGTGGTCTATACCTCTTTTGGTAGTATCCTGGGGTTATCTTTTAAATTTGCTTCTGACTTGAACACAGTGAGGGTATGGTCTAGCTGGCAAGTTTTCAGAAAGTCCATAACAAGCGAGGCTGCCATTTGGCCCTCTTTTGTTTCTAAGAGCTCCGCGACAACGCTATCGTTTTGCATAGTTTTGTCGCCCTTCATCTCATTTTTTTCCTGTTCTTCCATTACCTCAAATACATGTTTCCGGAGCTCCGCCTGCAATAATTACAGCACTCTATTCTTTTCTTCTGGAATATCATTTGAATTCGATTTTACCCGGAGCTTGGATAGCACCCCCTTGGCCTCGAGAGCCTTCGCTACTATATCCTGTAGATCCTCGATGTTTGAGGTTGGACTGGTCATTTCCTTCAAAGCAGCTTCCTGCAAAGGATTCAAGATAAGTCATTCCCCCCTTTCATCTTCACACACACAAACACACACACACACACACACACACACACACACACACACATCACGGACGTATGCTCTAATATGCAAGCAAAAACTAGAAATATTTTATGTTATCGCGTTTGATTGTGTCCATCCCCTGAAGGAATCACACAACTTACCGATTGGGGTAGAGTTCAGTGAAGTTGAAGTATAACTGAAATTGGGCTTGGGGAGAGAAGGATTTGCCAACAATAAGAACGCCAAAAATAATACATGTAACCAGGAGGCGAGAAAATAAGTAGATTTTTTATTATCGTTAAATTTTGGACATCTATTTTTTTTTTCAGACTTTGCCAAGGGTTTAGCATGTTAATTTAACCCCCTATTTTGCACCTGTAAGTGAGATGAAGGACTTTTTTACCGAAAAGGACTTCGAACGCCACGCTCAAAATTAGTGATACTTCTGTAAAAATAAGTGAACGTGTTAAACGCTCAGATGTTCGTTAGCGATACCCTTTCCCGCGATCTTCGAACCTGGTTGCCTTTGGTGTTCAATGTGGAAATTGCTGGATTTTTCTAAATTACGACAAGATCTTTCCTTGTGCCCCTGGGTTTTGTGGAAAAAACTGTTTGCCGATTTATTCCGTCCTGCTGAAATATACTAACGAGCGAAAATGGAACTGATTCAAGACAAAACCTTCATGATATCCTTTGTCTCCGAGTAGAAAACCTCACACTTCGAGTTCATCACCAGGAATTGTTTCTGGTTGTCACTGTGCTCTGGACTAGCCACCAGTTTTTCAGATCTTCTTCAATTAATATTTGTAAAAAGTGCTGTATTCTTCAAATTCATTCAGTTTCTGTGCTACATCTGCGACTGAAAAGTGGTAGCTGGGTTGCGATAATCCAACGACAACGTGGTGGCTTCCTTGATGGACCATACCTGCATAAATCCCTAGTGTTCATTCGAATTGGCAAACCTAGTCAAATCAAGATGGAGGAGGTTCTTAATTCCATGGAGCAAGGTAAAGATCATTGTACCTAGGCAATTATCTCACAACGAAAGTAATCGCACATAGAATTAAGAAATGCGGTTGGAATCTAGCGATTACCAAAAAAATATATACAAAGAATGGGGAGGGAGATGGGAACAGTGTTATAGAACTACGATATTCTGTGGTGAGAATCTTTCCGTCACCTTCAAATCAATACGGGTTCTCCCGCTATTAGGCAGCAAAGGGCTAACCACCTCATTGAAACTATTGGAAAGTTGCCTGGAGGAAAAACAAATTCGAGTAAAATCGAATTCAGAATAAATTATTTGCATGCTATTGTTCGTTGCTTTTATTTCTTGAAATATAAATTTTGATTGTGGGATAACAAAGAAAATTAAGTTAGTAAAATAACGTGTCCATATTCACCTGTAACTTATTAAAGAAATTGATATCAGAGTTCCGATCCAAACGCCATAGCTGTGCTGGCCGATTACAAGATGTTCCTTAGGTCTCGAAACGCGAAAGTTTTACAAACAGCACTTCGGTGCCTTGGGGAATTGTGCGTTACCATCGGGCCCGGCTCAATAGCACACGTAACTACGATCATCCCTCAAATAATAGAGCGGCTTGGGGATCTGAAGCAGAAGGTTAGAACTCAAGCCAACGAGGCGCTGTTGGCTATAATGACCGCGTCAGGAACCTCAACGGAAGTGCTTCAGAGCTTTGAGAAACCTCTGGAATCATACAAAGCACCGTTAGTAAAGGAAGGACTACTTGCCGTGGCATCTAAGGTTTGCTGAAGTGACTCTGATTTCTAATTTAGCTTTTGCCCTTGACTCTACCCAATGAAATTCAATATATCAGGGAGTAGAGAAATATCCCTTGGACAAGAAAGTTGCTGAAATGTTAGTCCCTCATTCAGTACGATTGCTCGAAGATGGCAGCTCCGAAGTCAGGGATGCCGCTATGAGAGCAATTTGCAGCATGTATATCAGATCAAATACACATGTTCGAGCAATTCTGAACACTCTGCAAATTAAACCCAAGGTCACTTCCGTCTTTTCTCTCGCTTTTGCATATCCTCCCTCCATGTTCGCATCGTTCTTACCATATTTTCCGGCCCGTACACCCAGAAGATAGTATATCTTATCTTCTTTATTCCTCAGACGCGAAGCACAATTAAAAAGCTGTTCTCTGAGATTAAGGTGCCAATGTCCAAGCGATCGTCAGCAAAGTCCTCTTCGTCATCATCCACTCAGTCCCGCATTCGTAAGCATCGGAGGCAGAGTTCTAGTAGGAAAATTTCTCCAAATACCCAAGGGGATACCACCAAAGCTAACCAACAGACAGTATCTGACACTGATATCAACACAGCTTCTATCCCCAATGGAGTTGAGGTTGTCAGCGTATATACCGAGAAAGAGCTTTCTGAAGAAATGGATATGGTAGAAACCCGTGTCCTTCAGTTTGATCTCTCTCATTTGAATTTCTTCTGTAATATTAGATTTTAAGTACTTTAAGCGACGTCCGGAATAAGGACTGGAATGAGGTTCTTTTACTTCTTTAATTTTCATTTTACTTTCTGGTGGTTGATTCCCCATATGCACACACACACACACACACACACACACACATATATATATATATATATATATATATATATATATATTGTTCGTGTTGGTGTTTGTGTTTGTCTTGGTTCATTCTAATTGATGAGTTTCAATTCTTATAGCGGATAAAGGCATTGAACCGTCTAGGAGGTTTAGTGATGGGTGGCGCACATGATTTGGACAACTTTTCACCACTCTTTCTCAAGCTAAAAAGTAGTTCATTTATAAATTAAATCTTATTCGCAGTTAATAATTAGTATCCTGTTCTATATGTGCTTTATGTAGATTCATTGGTGGAGCAGTTACAGGACCTAAGATCTTCAGTGGTCAAACATACTTGTGCCATACTGAGCTACATATCCTGGTCGCACAATGAACAATTTCACACCTGTTTGTGTCTTAACATGATCAGTTTTGCTTGACCTTAATTAGAGAAAAAGATGGGAGGTAAGGATATGTTTATAACTTCAATATTTAATAGCATAATTCGGAATCGTATGGAGCCTATTATGGAGTTTGTAATACCTGTCCTTTCCCGACTGAACTGTGTCAAAATCCAGGTAGGATGAAACGTTCCATTGTAATAAACAGCAGAGTTTAGAATCTTACATTGAGAGTGTACCCATATTTGCTATCATCCATTTATAGCAGGTTAGAACTACCCTAACTAAATATTTATTATTTGTTGGAATTTTTGTACTTTTGGTGTGTTCAAAGGTTATGTCAGAATCAGCAAACCGATGCATGAATTGTTTGCTACGGAATACTCGCTGCCCTCGCCGTGCCGTGCAAAAGGTAATATACAGTATGAGTCTTTATACGATGACTGGTTGCAGCTTAGTTTCGGGTTTTTGTATTTATTTCCAGATATTTGATATGGGAACGGCAAAGGCCCCCGCTGTGAGAGAGAAGAGCCTCGACTATTTGACAATCCTCCTACGTCATAGCCCAACTGACCTAACAAAGCGTCTTTCAACGGTCATGCAACAAAATAGCCCACATATAAAGACTCATTTTGTGGATGTGGAATTCATTTAAAATATCCTTTTAGGTTGAAGAGCTGCTTAAGCCTCGTTTGACAGACGCATCAGGCCCTGTGAGAGCTGCGGCAAGACAGTGCTTCAAAGCTTTGGCTGTTCGGTGGCCTTCCAGAGCTGAATATCTAGCTGCAGATTTGGACCCCAAAATTAAGGTCGATGATAGTAAAATCCCATAAATCTTTCATTGTAGTGGTACTGAATAAAAGCAATATATTATTCAGCGTCTTTTGGACGAATCAGAAATTAAATCCAGTTCTATTAAGCCGCCAAAATCCTTCTCTTCACATCGTCATGCGGCTAGTCTGGATCTCCACACATCCAACGTCCCTATTACCCGGCGGCAGAAGAATGCCACTAACCCTCAGATGAAACTAGCCTCCTCGCCCAAACGTGTAACAACAACAGGTGGTACATGGCCCACTCCAAGTCGAACCTCCGACTCTACAGCAGGTTGCTGTGCTGTGATACTGAGTAGGCGAGTGATCAAAATTTGGTTGTTTAGAAGAGCTTAATGTTTTTTTCGTAGTATTTGCTGCAGATTTTATTTACCTAATTTTCCATAATCTCGTCGGTATTTGTCGGGTCCACATTAAGAAACAGCTGGAAAATTAAGAAAGTCTCCTGGAAGCACAATCCAAAGGATGGATAGAGCTACAAAAAAGAAAGGCACTTCTTCCCCTAGGCACATTAAACATGCTGCGACATGGAACAAGGAAGACACCAATAGCGGTGCTAGATCATCATCTCCTATAAATGCACGAAATGATACGAAGAGTAAGGTGCCTCAAAAACGGAATAATAACCCACAAGTGGGTTTGGGTGGTGCTCAACGAGCGCCCTTGCGACACGTCAAATCGACGGTCTCTCTACACAAGAAACAGGTTACCACAAAAACGGCGCTCGGTGGGGGTGCATCACGTGTGAGTGTCAACACGGAATTAAATTTAGATGTGGACGCTGAAACCAAAGCGCACGTAATGCGCAAACTTTCTCCGAAGGCGAGCAGCGCTCGGCGGAAGCAGCAGCGATCTACCGTTATACGAAAAGCTTCAATGCCTAATCTTCACAGCCATGCAGACACAACCAACACGGTTTCCTCGCATCCAAATGCGAAACTTGCGTCTCCATCCAATATCAAAACCAGCAAATCATTAGGCGGAAGTACCGAGAGGTATATTCTAATTACCATCATCATGTGGACGTAGAAATAATGAACGAACACGTAGCAACGACATACTTCTCCATCTTCCATTGAATACTTCTTTCCTTTGATAGCACTGGAGCGGCAGGAAATAGTAATCCTGCGGCGGCAGTGAAGAGATGGATCGAGTATGCGTTACAAGCGAATGACTGGGCTGAGAAGGTGTAATAATAAAGTATCATATTTGTACATGTACTTCTATAAATCTTGATCTCTATTCTCGCTGGTCTTTACAATGCTATTTCTATGATAAATGACATAACAGGTTCGATGTTTCTCGGGGCTTGGAGAAGCTCTGCTGAATGCACACAGCAGCGGACTACATCTGCCGAGTAGGCATGCAGGGTCTTTGGTGAAACTGTTCGAGGGTAGATTGGCAGATCCCCATCAAAAAGTTGCTGTGACAACTCTCTCGTGTTTTGTTGCAATGACAAGGTAATGTAGATGATTTCCCGACTATTCGTTGCTCTCTTTATATACATGTATTTTTTAAAATGTATATGAGTGATAAAGCACCGAGAATCATAAATTTCGCTCTTTCCGTTTCTTCTTTCCCACTGTCTGTCTGTCCGTGTGTGTGTGTGTGTGTGTGTGTGTGTGTGTTTCTTCAGGTGTCTAGCAGGAGATATCGTGCCTTATCTAGATCGGCTGTTGGTCAAGCTTCTACCCCGCGTGCAAGATTCCCGGCTCGCTATTCGTCGAGCTGCAGGTGTGGGGTTCGAATCCCTTCTCGATGAAGTCGGCGCACAGGTTTTGCCTTCCCTTGTCCGTGTGGCAGGTTCCAGGGGACCTCAGGTGTGTGTGAGAGAGAGAGAGAGAGAGAGAGAGAGAGAGAGAGAGAGAGAGAGAGATTATACTAGTCCTGCATAGTATGTCAGGCAGATAGAATCTTGACGCTAAAATCTCTTAAATTTATCACCAGGCTCGTTCGGCAGCTATGGATACCCTTGCCCGACTCACGTCTTCTTTCCCAGCCTTCTTTAGAATTCCGGTGTTATTATTTCCTTTGTTAAGAAGGGTTTTCGTGGGGGGAGGAGGGGGGGGTATGCGTCCCGAGAGTATAAACTTACATGATACTGCGTGTTTGTGTACGTTTTTCAGGGAAATATGAAATCATCCGTGTCTGCGGCGACACGTTGCTTGCGACAAGCACGGCCAGGAGCAAATCCCTTGAAGATTCCAGCCATAAACCTCCTTGCTGTAATGAAATAATGCACATGATTATTATGAACTAATTGTTGCATGATGCCAGCACACTGTATCTCCGGGGCGTTTCTTTTGTCCGTATTCGTCTCGGTCGTAAGTGATGCTAGAACAAAGGGGAAACCGATAGACACCGCGACATGCCTTTCCATGTTGCGACTATACATTTCTCCACAAATAATTGTCTTAGTAAGTTAAACTAAAAGTGTTTGAGTCTTTGATGAGCGGTTTTCTTTTTGTAAATTGGTCGATTCGATAACTTAATGGAGAACGATGAGTTTGATGAAAATTCCATTGAAGATATCTTCTATCTCCTTACGACGATTTATGTTCCTTGCTACTATTATTGATTCCTCAGGCTCTCTACAACCGATTCACACCCCAATTTGTATTTATTGTCAACTCCGCTGCCAGTGAAACTGATCAAGGGTTGCTCATTAACACCCTCCATAAAAAGTTACCAGATCTTAAAGCCCATCTTGCGAATCCAGCTTCAGTGGTGGAAGTCGTGGAAGATGCTGTAGTAGTCAAGACAACAGACGCAACAGCAGCAGGCATGTCATCTCGCAATGATAGTACATCGGAAGATCATCATTTTTGCGAGAGTATAAACAGAAGTGGTATATGCTTCTGGATTTCTTTGACTCTGTTGTGTGGTGATAGTAGTAGGACCATGTTATTGCTTGTTCCTAAGAATAAATAAATCAATCAATCTCCGATACGTATGTTTTTCTTATGTGTGCGACAGACTTGCATAATGGCGAAGGTTCAGTATGGAAGCAAAATAGCGCAAGCATCAGAAACGATGAGAAGTTGGATGGCACTAACTTTGGAAAGGACAGAAAGATAAATAAAAGAAGATTCGCTTGGGGAAAAGAAGGAGAGGAAAATGTGGAGACTGAAGCTGAACATGCAGCGAATGGCGAATTGAAAAATGGTGCCACTATGCTCCGAGATCAGCATCAATCCGGAGATGAAGATATGGATGATA
The DNA here is from genome assembly GCA_000320545.1 of Bigelowiella natans CCMP2755. Classification (NCBI taxonomy): domain Eukaryota; phylum Cercozoa; class Chlorarachniophyceae; genus Bigelowiella; species Bigelowiella natans. The sequence continues at coordinate 55,605 of ADNK01001472.1, read as the reverse complement.
CCAAAAAGTCCCACCTGCCGCTGGAGAGTTTGCAAGCAGATAATCAGGGGGGAAGTGAGAGGAAGGGCTTTCAACAACTAAATCGGGAAAAGAATGTTGGCAACGTTGATAATAAGGATGGTGTAAGAGAAGTCAGTTCCCCGTTCCAACACCAACTTCATAATGACAAGGAGAACGAGGATGGCAATCGTCATCATAGTCGTCAGAGTGCCAGTATCAATCAGCACTTTGTTATTAGTACTGCGGCTGTCAAAGAGGCGGAAGAAATTCTCAAGATGGACGAGGGCAATTCGAAAGCAAAGGAGCAACCTCCTTCGCCACCTTTAATCAAAGCAGAAGTTAATGGTAGAAAGCAACATATTACAATGGCTTCAAACAGTTGTCATCTTTTCATACCTATTATTCTCAATTTTAGGTAAACAATCAGCATCTGCTACAACGACGACGAGGTATCAGCAACAGCAAAGAAAAACTCGGACGTATGGAGGGGTCACCGTAGATGTGATTCTGGCCAAACTTGGAGCTGATGAGCGAAAGTAATAGCAATATGTACTTCACAAATTTATTTGAATAGGGATGTTCTCTGTCTCCCTCTGAAGTTGCGCTTACCGTGATACAACAAACACACGCACACACAAACATATGTATATATGTGTATATATATATATATATATATATATATATATATATATGTATATATATTTAAAATTTCAGAATGGTGACTTGTTATTCTGTCAATTAATCCAGAAGCAGACTGGAGGCCATTGAAACTTTAGCATGGTTGTCGCGACAATCGGGTTCAATATGGGAAGGGGATGAGTTTGACAACTTGTTTCTAGGTCGCCATAGATAATGACAAAATCGTCATCATCACCACCGCACATAACTAAAATTTATCGAAACAGTAGACTTGCTGCTGCTGCTACTTTCATCTTACCCATAATTTCATCTGTTGCTATTATTATTATTATTATTATTATTATTAGGTCTTTTGGAATCTTGCGAGAACGATGACTCCGGAGTTGTCGCTGTAGCTCTCACGGTGATTGCTTTCATATTTTTTAAAAAAATGCAAAATTCATAGAAGTATATATATGGTTGTCATCGTATTTAGTGGTTGTGATGATGGTGGTAGCAGCATCAGCGGTAGTTGTAGTAGTAGTTGTAGTATGAGATGGATCATCCCATGTGTAGCATCCATCACCATCATCATGTATCGGTGGGTTAATGATTTCGTGAAATGCTCGTTGGCTCACCTTTTAATATTATTGCTGCCACCATCACCACTACCACTACCACTACCACAGGTTATCGTTACCATTCTCAAGAAGTTTCCTCGGCGGTTCTCCGACTATGTTCATATAGAACTTCTTACTCTCTCTCTCCTAGAAACACTGCGAGACCCTAAACATCCCTTGCAACCTGCGCTCAGACTTGTTGAACAGGTTATGTACATGTGCTGATAGTAGTATTAATAATAATAACAATGATAATAATAATAGTTGCAGTGAAAATAACAGTTTACTAATGCAGCCGGCGTATTTATGATGCTATTGTTGGTCATAATAATGGTGAGGTGTGGATCATGATGGTGATATGAGTATTTACTAAAATGTTCACGCATAGAATTTTTAACATGCATCTTTTTTGCTAAGAATACTCATTAATAATTTTGCTATTTTGCACCTCTTTTCCACTATATTTCAGGCGCTTGATTTAGTCTCCACGACTGCAATCCCAGACAATGTAATGACACTTGCCACAATGTTCCTTGTCGCCATCACCATTATGATAGATCATTATAATCATCAACATTTATTTTTGTGTTTACTTATATCTATCTTTTTTGTACGGTATTATAATCGGTAGATGTTCGCAATTTTTGTTACCCGCGTCGACACAGAATTGAGTAGTGGCAACAATGCAAGGCCTCCTTCCCAAAGAGGTTCGTATTTGTAAGAAGGTGGATTGATCATTTGATTGAATATTATTGAGGCCATATTACCCAATAATACTACTGCAGCTATGGTCCAAACTTGTCTCTGCTAACCACTCTATTTATTCTATCATTTTAAGAATCTTTTGGTGGTTCTTCGTTCGCTACACAGGCATAATCATGATTCGTATAAGTCTCAAGTGTCTTGCAACCTTAATGCTTCGAATGGAAAAGCTACAACTTGCTGAGTATATTGACAGAATTACACCACCTCTCGTCAAATGTCTCAACCACGCCAATGTTATGGTAGTAATCATGACATATGACCATCTTTGCTGTGGATGGATGAAACTGTTGCGAAGGAAGAGCGTGCATTATGAGTAGTGTCTGATTTCATGATGATATATATACTACGATTGGAATGTTGAACTATTTATTTATGCGTACAGATGTGCATATGAGAAATATGTATATGTATATATTTGTGTATACAAAATGTGTGGCATCTCCATGAGTGAATAGGATACAGCTACACCATGGTTTATGAAGTAGTTCTGACTATAATAACGGAATTGCTTCAATTTTTATTGGTTAGTCAATCCTTCCTTTAACATCAGGTCCGGCAATCCGTGATTCAATGTTTCGTAGCAATGCATGCTGTGGCAGGGGTATTTATAGTGCAGTGATTTTCCCTCAAACAATCTTGTTACACATTGCATAAATCACAGCATCAAAATACACCTACCTACACGCCAAAATCATAACTTATCTTCGCTTTTTATAAAATAAGCCTTCATACATGGAGCATCTGTCGGGCTTGAAGGACAGCCAGCGCCGACTGATTAAGATTTACGTAAGTTTTCTCCATGAGTAGTTTACTGAATACAAGACATGCGCGGTGATGTGTGTTTCCACTACATACATCAAGGTTGAGAAAACTGCAAAGGCGAGGCAAAGTCGTAGCGGGAGAGTTCAAAATAAGAGCACGAATTAAAGCACTGCTAGACTGTGCGATTGCAGACAGTCAAGCTAGCAAGGCTAGAAGGGCCATAACAATAACATCTACTAAATTTGTGTAGTTTTCCTGTCTAGATGTTGAAATTAGTTCGTCTGATGTTTGTTGAGATTTGCAGAGATGCGAAGCAGCAAATGCATGCGTGGCGTGCCATGCTTGCTTATCTGTCTACTAGTACATTAGCTTGTTACATCCATCACAAATTGTTTGCTGTCCAGTAAATGTGAATGTTGTTTTTGTTGTCATCGCATGCACATGCAGTGCACTCTACTATAACTAGTCTAGCTGCTAGCTAGCTAGCACTAACACCATGCTAGACTATGGACTGCTCTAGTGCTCAAGATGCTATCGCACGTCACGCTTCACAGCTAGGCAACATGAAGAAGATCAAATGACAAGCTAGCAGATGGGTTCCATCGCAAAATTAATGTGCGGGATCGATATCTGATTCATTCATGCATTGTGCATGTATTTGTGCTAACCTAGCTAGCTAGCAACAGCATTAGCCTCAAATTCTCAAAGAGGAATTGAACCTCTACATTCGGTCACCAGACTAAGAAATCGGATGTACCGTTCAAGACGGTGTTTTCAGGTTACATCCATCACCGTTGTTTAGTTGAGAAACACAAAAACAGTGAAGCTACTTGCCAGTTCGCCACAACTGCATGTGAATTGTCCTACGTACAATGATCTGAGAAGCTGGGAAGTGCCGTCCAAATTAAACTACAAGAAAAAGTTCACACCAGCAAAACGACATTTCCTTCCCATGCATACCTCAACTTTCAAACTCGATCCCCATCATGATTCTGGAAGAAAACTCAGCACAACGCGAAAATGCGACTTGAAGGTACCACAAACTGCAGCCAATCATCACCTTACTTGTCGACGCGAAATTTTGTACTGGCCGTGGTTCTGACAGAATACTCAGCGCAAAGCAAAAAATGCCGCTTGGGAGGTACCATATACTGCATGCCAACCGTCGTCCTGGTTGACGCGAAATTTTTTACCGTCCGTTTGTAGTTCTGACAGAATACTCAGTGCAATGCGAAAAATGCCACTTTGAGGTACCACATACTGTATGCTAATCATCGTTCCGTATGCCACAGGATGGACCAACCATGTAGATCGTTCCCAACAAGTTTTTGCGAAAATGTTTTTGTCATCCTAGACATTTCGATTTTGTACGACTCCTTGTGATTCTGACTGAACACTGAGTGCACGAAAACAATACCACTTCCAAATTGATCCATAGAGAAATTAATTACTGGTCGAGGAACATCACATCGCACTGAGTCGACCCTCAATCAGAGAAACCACTAAATTTTGTTCCCACAAGAGAGTTAGTACCAAATTAACTTGCCTCCGATGTACTTCGATCTTATTGAGACTCCACACCGTTGTAATTCTAACAGAGTGCTCGGGAAATGGCGAAAAATACTACTTGCAAAGACTGCATGCTGACTAACATCTTCCTAGTTGTCACAGGGTGGACCAAGAGATGATCATCATCCCAGTTGTCATTGGACCAAGAGAAAACCCTTCAAGCGCGGCGAGCCTAACATCTTGAATGCAGCGAAGGTGGAGATGACACAAAATTTTACCAAGCTAGCAAGGGGGTAGTATTGGCTCCCGGTGGTCGATAATTTGAGAAATCAGTCAATGAGAATTTTGGTACTGAGTCGATCCTTGATCTGAGAAACTACAAGATGTTCCCACTAAGAAAGGTCGTACCAAGTATTTGCCTCGAGCACCGAACAGCAGAATTTCGATCATTGTCTCCAAGTTCTATCTTGATCCTGAAAGAAACATCAATCCAGAGACTGCCCATTGACAAAGAGCAACCCCGCTTTGTTCCTACTCTCCTGACGCTGGAACTACTGCGGTTTTACAATCTTGGATTTAACCTGGTTTAATGCTTCGATATTGCGCTTGGTACTGCAAACAGAATGCTCCGACGGGTCCCAAGAATTTGAACACTTCGACCAATGAGTTTGTCCATAAAGTGACTTGGTGTCATTGCCGTAGATCTGCGATCAAAACGGTGCCATCAAAATTTTGATGGCGAAGGAGGGGGGGGGGGGGGTTGGGGGGATCGAGCTAAGATGAGACGGAGTGCATCACCTAAGGAGATCTCCTCCTCCTCCTCCTCCTTTTGAGTTTTGGATGGTTCTTCCTGTGTTCTTCTTCTTTCTGTCCTTGCTGCTGCTACAAGTACATAATATAAATGATGATGGAAGGAAGGAAGAAAGAAGGAGGCTACAGATAAACCTATGATATTCTGTATGTCTTAGCATGAAAATGGAATACATTTTTGCAACTATTATGATACTATTACTATTTCCATTTCTCGAAAATTTCCAGAAATTTCTTGTGGTTCTGCTGCTGCTGCCTTCCAGGAAACAAGTGATCCATGGTGATCTTGTACTTAAAATTCCATGGAATTTTTCATTTGCAAACTAGAATCCGGGCAAAGAACGTTAGGAACGGTGCTTGTAGGTGATTTTTACTTCAGAAATCACTAGAAATGAAGTCGCACCATGAATTTGGGGTGAATTTGTAAACGCCAAGCATCTTTGGACATCCGATGCCGTTCGCATGTCTACGTCACGATGTGCACTAATACAGGGTAGCACGCTCCCCTCAACCAAGAGTATGGTTGGCCGCACAGACAACAACAAAACGTTTGCTTCCAATGCCCATGAGCTCTGCCGTTTTGGCGCAGGTGAAGTAAGTCTTCCCGACTTCTGCGAACATTTTGGCGCAATCAATCGTCTTTCATTGTCCAATCATCGTCTGTTGCGAATCTTTGCTTCCACCGTCCGTCCTTGTTTGCACATCATCATCGATTGCAGTATTTTCCTTTCGTCGATCGTAGGATTTCTCCATTATAGATTTTGTTTCGAAAAACATGACTAGTGTAAATAATGAACGCAAGCGAACTCTGCGAGGCGATCGAGATCGTCGTATTCGTCGACGACGACGACAACGACGTCGTGATGGAGATGACCATAAGCTGGCACGAGAGTTTGTCATATCGAACAAATACAAGACAATTTCCCTTCCTAGAGGAGCTACATCTCTGATCGATTTGATGAGAAGAATGGAAAGTAGTTTCGGCGAAGAAGATGGCGAGTTTGGTGATACAAAAGACGTTTCTCCAACCATCGTCAGCCGCCACGAAAGTGAAAGCTATAATAGCAACTGGGATGATGATGAGAACTCAGTAAATGCTTCCTATTTTGACGATGAGGAGGCCAATAACTACAATGATGACGGATTCTACAGCGGCATTCTTACGGATAGAGAAGGGTAAGTGAATCGGGAGTAGTCGATGATTTCATAACTACATTCAAACTCGAATTTCGCTGCAGATCATCATGGTTGTAGCATAATATATATATATATATATATATATATATATATATATATACAAATCTGTCGGTCAGTGATGGAAGATCAGCTGGAAAAGAGGGAGAGGAAGTAGAAGGGGGTAATGTAATTGAAGCCGATTATTTCGGTAATAAAGCAAGACCTGGCAGAAGAAACTTTGCTACGGGGTATTCTCACTGCATACGCGACAATAGCAGTAGCACCGTCAACAGGAGTAGTAGTAGTAAGTAGTAGTAGTAGTAAGTAGTAGTAAGTAGTAGTAGTAAGTAGTAGTAAGTAGTAGTAGTAGTAGTAGTAGTAGTAGTAAGTAGTAGTAGTAAGTAGTAGTAGTAAGTAGTAGTAAGTAGTAGTAGTAGTAGTAGTAGTAGTAGTAAGTAGTAAGTAGTAGTAGTAGTAGTAGTAGTAGTAAGTAGTAGTAGTAGTAGTAGTAGTAGTAAGTAATATTAGTAGTAGTAGTAGTAGCAGCAGCAGCAGCAGCAGATCTTGGTTAATATGGTTAGTCGTTCCAAAACATACCGTACTCATGCTTATTTAATTTTTGTTCTCCTCCTCCTCCTGCTATTCCTTCTCCTCCTCTTCATTTTTCTTAGCTCGCATATCTTCATAGGATCCAGTAGATACATTCACAGCACGCAGCCTATGTTCCTTAAACGTATTGTAAGACTTGGTCAGTCAAAGCTAGAGAAGGTCGTCGTTATAAGGGAGGACCGCCTCATCAGATTATCTAAGAATGTTAAGCCATGGTAGTGTTAGTGGTAGTGGTACTGAGGGTGGTTAGATAGGTAGCTATATCGATATATATATATATATATATATATATATATGTGTGTGTGTGTGTGTGTGTGTCTGTGTGTGTGTGCTTATAATATACACAAATCTGGTGGCTAATTAGGTTCTCTTAAGTGACATGGTGAAAAGACTGAATCTCTACTATCTCATCGTCCAAGAGGTATTTACTTCTGCAACTATTGCTATAAACGCTCATCACAATCACAGCGATAACATTATATTATGAGCTGCCTAAGGATAGCTGTATCAAATAAAACGACAATGTGAACATCATCGTCAATAACCTCCTAAGGATGATAGCTGTATCAAATAAAACAACAATGTGAACAACATCGTCAATAACCTCCGTGTCGTGATTTTCAGGAGCGCACAAAGAGAATCTGCTCAATTTACGATAAAAACTTTGCCCCCCCTTCTTCGGGTAGTAGGAGTAGTATATTTCCAATGTTGTCATATGTGCTGCTATCTGCTGCAGCACCAACCGTAGTTTAGAGGGACAAGGACGAATGAACTTGTTGTATTGTTTCCATTGGCAGTTGCTGATTGACCACTGACGATCTCACTATATTCTTGTACAGGAGGAATATGCGAAGAATTGCCATCATCCACGTCTTCGTCGCTATCGTTGATGAGAAGGAAGATTGTGCAAGAGGAAGTGGAAGATGAGTTTGTCCAGCATCTCGTCAATATTCTTGATGATGCGAACTTCGTGTACGTGCATGTATCATAAGTTAACATAGCCGTTATTACGACGTTGCATTTAGTGGAAATAATTCATTAATTTTATGGCAGAATACGATTGTGTACACTTACCCTATTCATCATCATCATCATCATCATCATCATCATCGTCACGGTTTTTAAGTTGAACTCTCCGGTAGGCCTCTTTCTTCGGGGTTTATGAGATTTGCGAGGGAACAAAGGTTCATAGATGGTTGTCTTGTGCGTCGTCATCATTCACACATGCACATATACAAGAATACAGAGAGAAACGATGATGATTACACACCATTATGGTTTGCTTTCCATTCTATCTCACGCTATAATTTTGATGGGGATGTGTGCTCTTGGATTGTGCTATGAGAAACAACTACTAATGCCGTTTGATCTAATCTATGTGCTGCTTTCATTACCAGCTTCAAATTCACTCTGAAGGCTGGTAGTTCCACGAAAATACGGATAATAGTAGTATTTCTAGCATGACATTATAGTGCTACTACTACTACTACTACTACTACTACTACCTACTCCCAATACGATGATATTCTCCTTGTTCCGTCACTCAATCAATTGTTCAATAGATATTAGTGGTTATTTGCCAAATGGTGAGCTATTATATAAATACATATGTATGTACTTATGTATGTATATATGTACTTATTTACTTACTTACCCAGAGGTAGAATGGTCTCAGTTGGATGGGGACTTTCTGTCAAGATACCTCCTGCTGCAGCAGCAGCTCAATCGTCGTATTATAAAAAGGGAGGGAACCACAGCGACTTTAGACCACGAAGCGTTCCCATATCAAACCAAGCCAGATGTGGACGAGGAGGAGGAGGAAGAAGAAGAAGAAGAGAATCAGAGAAGCAGAGGCGGGGAAAGGGCTGAAGAGGATAGAGGACGACTTGAAAATCATCGGTGTGTTGTTGGTGATGATAGCGAAGATGATGGCAAAGAACAAGGAAGAACAGATACTGATCATAATGATGATGATAAAGAGCAACAAGTCCCTGAATTCGCACGATATTGCTTTATATTTTGGAGAGGTTCGTCTTCTCTCCTTCCCCTGTTCTATTATTCGGATCCCCTCTTTCTCTCCACGGCGAGGCTTCAATCATTATAAATAATCATCACATCTTTTGAGTATTTATTTTCATCATTATCATCATCATCATCATCATCATCATCATCACCATCATTGGCATCATCCGCACAGGGGTTCATATCCATCGAGAGAGCGGCTTCTATTTACGAGAAAAGGCTGATCTCTTATTCAGGAAGCTGACTGGGAGTCTTTCTGGCCTCTCCTTTCTTTACAAAGTAGCGATGATTATGAAGATGACGATGATTCTTTCATTCATTCATTCATTTGTTATCCATGGTGGTATGCTTCTAACATTCGTTCTATTTCCAGGGAAGAGAGGGGTTCACAAATAAGCTTTCATCAGTGTCCTTAGCTGGTAGTAATAGTGATAATAAAAGGGAGGAGGAGGAGCGGGTTTCTTCTTCATCTCCGTCTCCCTCCTTTCCAAAACCTACTGCGGTCTCTGTACCGGGTGATGTTCCAGGTCTATATAATCGTCGTACTATACAAGGTAACTGTATAAACACACACACACACACACACACACACACACACACAGAAACACGCATATTACATGGTACATAGGAAAAGGAGTTTACGTGTGCGCTCATTGTTAGTGAATGGAGGTTGGTTATTTCTCTAAGAATGTATATGTTTGATAATAAAGATGATGTGAAAGAGCATGGGCTCATGTCTCTTTTCAGGGAATCACATCTCGAGGTAGTAGTAGTAGTAGAAGAAGAAGAAGAAGAAGAAGAAGGAGAAGCTCTGCCGATGTCATAATAACGAAGAAGCGACCTAAAAAGCGCCTACTTACTATACTGCTCATGCTGCTTTTCATCCCGCCCCTCTCCCCACTCTCTCCCTCTATCCTACTAATATATTTCATATACACAAATATATATATATATATATATATATATATATATATATATATATTATATAATCTCGTATGATGCTCTACTGTCTAACAATTAGGAAGTCTGTTTTGATGAAGTAGTGACGATCTCTCGGCCTAAGAGTACAAAAGTAAGTACGTACGCAAGTAACTCACTTGAGAGCACCACCGTGAATAAACAATAACTCTACCACTGCTTCTACTAATATTAGAAATAATACCTTTATACGTCCTACACCCTTATTCTACCACTACTGCTACAACTACTACTACTACTACTACTACTACTATTTTGTTATGTTTATCAGGAGATTGATATTATTCGTCACAACAGTCTTGCCCTTGCAGACTTGGAGGCAGTACTGCCCCTTAAAGTATAGCTTATAATTTCTACCAGTGCACGCGCGTAGGAGTGTATCATCGTGTTTGCGTATTGATGATTCACATCACAGCATCATGGTTACTCATGCCCACGAAAGATTGTAATGAATGGACAATGATGGGGGCGATGGTGTAAGCATGAGAGGTGATATGTCCTCAATATCGTTTCTTATGAATTGTTAGGTCTCACATTCATGGGCAGACTACATAATCTTAGCTCTGAACGGAATCTTCGTCCTCTCCTTCACTTTTGGGGTGGTTGATGATGATGATGATGATGATGATGATGATGACGTGATGATGTCTAACAAAATGACTACAGTTGATGAGATGATGATGTGATGATGTCTAACAAAATAACTACATAGCAACGACTTCTGATTGCTCATTGCTGTTGCTCATTGCTGTTGCTCATTGCTGTTGCTCATTGCTGTTGCTCATTGCTGTTGCTCATTGCTGTTGCTCATTGCTGTACAGGTCCTAGTTCAGAGGCCAATGGTCACCTCTCTTCTGTTTTACATCTTCCGCAGAGTCTTCATGCACTATCTAAAGTAGTAGTAGTAGTAGTAGTAGTAGTAGTAGCAGTAGTAGTAGCAGTGATAGTAAGGAGAACAAAAATAGAGAAGAGGAAGAAGAAGAAGAAGAAGATAATGAAAATGAATACACCTCGCACTTGAATCGACAATCAGTGATCGATGGTGAAATCCACGTGGTTATTATTTTTCTTGATGATGATGCTGTCTGTTACCCATATGGAAACTGTTATGAAAGCGAAGAATGAAGGCATTCCTTCCACCCGGTGTTGCTACTATCAACAATAAACAGGACTAATCTATCAAGGCGAAGGGCGGAGGCATTCTTGACAGGTCACACAAAGTCTACCAGATCTAATCAAGTTGCAGAGCTCTCACACATATCACGAGCAGCTAAAGAGCAGCAGGTCACCATTACTTTGCACTTGCGTTAAGTCTTGTGTACGTCGTCTGCTAGCTGCCATTGTTTATTTGAAGCCTCTAGTTACTGCTGCAGTAAATCTAACATTCTCCAACCTACTACCTCTACTATCCACTCCTCCTCCTCCCCCTCCTCAAGGTGATGCAATTGGCGTTGGTATACTCCATGTTGTGGAGACAAGGTGGAAGGGCGCTTGACCCAACTTCTTGTAATAGATCGTTCCAATACAGCGCTGTTGCGAGAATGTGCAAGGTAGAGAGCGGTAATGCTGCTTCCCGTGGACTCAACCATGATATATTTTCTTCATTATGCATCCCCATATGATGATGATGATGATGATGATGATACAGTTAGACAACAACAACACTCTATGGCAAAGGGGAGAGGTTGTTTCTACTGCTGATGTTGTACTTCATTCACTATCGTCTGTTTGAGGTACTGTGTTTGGATTGGATATCAGAGATTTTTAGACGACGGTGATGATCACATGTGCCGCCACAGTAATGGCCCCTACCGTCATCATCGCAAAACCAGGAATCGTAGCTGCTGTATCGAGATTGATGTGCACACGGTAGGTACATCAATTAATCGATTTATCAGCTTCTTTCGCTCAGCATGCTTGTGATTATTAACTTGATGCTGCTCATCATCATCATCGTGTCCTTAGGCTGTTCGTAAGCTACAAACTCTTGGATTAGTGGAGATAATTGACCGTAAAGAAGAAGACCCTCTCCACGAAGATGACAGCAACAGTGTGGATCCACCAGGAACCCCTCCAAGAAACGCATTTCTTGCACAAAACAAAAACAGCGGCAGATTTGGCAAGAATATTATAATGACGCGCATGCCCCTACCGCCAGGTACTTCGCCAAACCGGGAAAAACGGAGCAGCAGCCGTAGCAGTCGTACCACAAACAAAGAAGGTGTGGTTGCTTCGTTCGTAGATGATCTGACTTGCAATCCCACCATCGATAATGAGGATGATCACATCCCTGCTGGGAGTCCCTGTGTAAGTGTCCTCGGTTTAGAAGACGAGAAAACCAGGGTGAGAGCAGTTGACCTCCTGTCAGCTTCCCAACGAATCCATGAAGTACTTACAAAATATGTTTAAGTACCAAATCTAGCATCTACTGGCATCTACTCTCGAGTATGACACCTTGCCTCCAGGAGGAGTATGTTCGGATATACTTGAAACATTTCACTGGTTCTATTTAACCTACTGCAATTCCTAACTTCGAGTATTCACAACCTACGACAAAAGCTGATTCCACCGTTGACACAAGCACAGCAGCATTGACGCAGTGCAAAACATCGCACCGAGACATGTCATTACTGTATGAGACGGATGTAATGAAGTGATTAAATATTTTCAATTGTCATCCTAATTATGTAGCTGTTATCGACATACACATATGAGACAGATGTAATGAATATGTTAATATCAATTGCCATCCTCATGTAGCTATGCAAAACTCCGGTTACAGCGCTTACATTGTACATGCTTGTTTCCATTGTGATGTCCTATGTCAACATGTGCATGCTTACATGCGACCGAATTATGTATTCCGCAACAATGCAAAGGCTGTGGATAATAATTTTACGTATAACATGTACAAACAATAAGTATCATAAGATATTTATTAAGTCTAGAAGTTGAGTTGTAGCATGGTCATCATATACGCACTAGCTAGCTAGCACAATGAATGATATGCGCACGCATATCGATATGGCGCGTTTAACAGTTAACTTTGAGGAAATGAAAGGTGCTATTCTTGCGCACATGCATCTCATGCACTGGTGCATGTTATGCCTCTCGCAGGCCATCTAGCCCATTGCTACTACCTAGCTATTACTAGATCTAGCTAGAGATTAGCGCCCAAGCCAAGCTCTAGAGCTATAGCTAGCTAGTCATGGTCTCAATGAGAGTGTAAATGCTATGAACACCGAAAGCTCGCTACATCAGATATTCCGCAAGTAGCTGTAGCTGTACATGGCCAGACAAAAGACACAGTATGTGCTTCACAGCATTAGATGTGTCTAGAGGATATATGTCGCGAAAATTTTACAGATACATTCATCTTGCTACTTCTTCCCTTCCACAGGTCTCATTAAATTTGATACTAGTCATAGAAAATGTGCGTTTTCTGGTAAACTTGACCACAACAACTTGCACATGCTAGTTCCATCAAAGAAAGACCCGCCGCTAGACCGTGACATCATCGCTTTTAGCAAAGTGCTCGCTGTACATGGCAACGGGTTAAATCCCATAGTTCGTCTCTAACTTTTTGCGCAGCCTTCCTTGTTGATTGCCCTGTTTCGCTTCTAGCATTTTCTTTACCTAAGTTGATTTTATTGGATCGCTGAGAATGTATATTAATCTCATACACTATTCTGCACACCTTTTCCTTTGTTTGTGCAAGATCATTACTTCTTTTTGTCTGCCAAAGAACAATGTCAATATGTGATGATGACTCAACGCTGCTACAAAATCATATTTCACCTATTACAACTACTACTACTACTCTTACTACTACTACTACCTGTAGTTGATGGAATTGTTTGGTCTCCTTAATTTTCTTTTCTAACATTACTAATGCCTCTTTGGATACACTAAGCCTGCGGGTAGACAGATAAACATTGTTAAGACAAAACATATTATATGCTTGCTGGGAATATCATCAAATTATCCGACCATGAGGTCAATTGCGCCGCCATATCGTCGAGATCTTCTTTCGATATATCTCTGCCTTCCGAAAACTCGACCATAAATTCCTGCAATAAATGACAGTATATATGAAGTTGTGTTCACACAATAAACATCACCACATTTCAAACTCACATTCGCTTTTGGGTTGTGCTTTCCCCTCAAAAGATTCTTTCGGATACAATCTGTCAGCAAATCCTCGACTTCTTCTACTGTTTTGGCGTCAAGCTGCTCCTTAAGTTTGTCGTATAGAAGAGTCTGCACGGAGTTAGAGTAGCACTGAGACGGGAAATATCAACAAATCCAGACACTTCACCTTCGACTGAGAGGCCAGAGACAGTATCGTTAAGTACTTCAATTTCGCTAAATGGGATTCGGAAAGCTCTGGTAATTCGTTTATTTTGGCTGTAAAAGTGAAAGTCAGAAACCTTCATGAACAGTCCATTTTTGTCACCATACCTTTATAGTCGGCTAGTGTTCCATGCGCAAATATTTTCACAAGATTGAACCAGCCCACAGTCCCAGGATCCTTTGAAAGCTATTCAAAGTAGTTTTTACGAACAGAAATGGTGATGAAATAATGGTTGCACACCTGAACGATGTTATCATATGTTAATAGATCTCCATAATTGAATCTATCCGGGTCTTTGAGAGCTTCCTTGATTGCGCATTCCAAAGGCTTCCCTGAGAGTTTATCCATTAGCAAGCACCACGCTGGATGCGGGGAGAGAGAGTGGAGAGTGGCAGTGATTCGTAGGATTGTTGAGTTTCTGCAAAGATGTATGTGGTTTTTATGCTGCGACAACATAATGGCCAATATTAGGGGGAAACACCATAATAAAAACAAATAATTGCATGAACGTACGATTTCGTGAGCTCTGTTTTATATATCGGATCGGAATCGCACCCTCGAAAGACGAATGCGAGACGACGACGAGGGAGGAGGAGGAGGAGGAGGAAGTAGGACGACAAAGAGAGTCTGCATATTCAGCATGCCAGCCACCATGTGCATGAGTACGTTTGCTCTCTCATTCACCATCGTTTTAGCCGTCATCATCCAACATCTAATGATCCACGCGCCAGCCCCGAAGAAAGGCGACCGGGTTACTCATCGGCGTTACAAGGTGAAAATGGAACGGTTATCAACCCAGCGCGAAACATATTCAACCTTATTGGACGAGGGTGTCCACGATGCAGCAAATAATCTCGCATCATCTGGATCCTTCGTCCAGTCGGCGCCTGACACAGGCCTCATGAAATTCTTGGCCGATTCGGCCGAGGCAACAGCTAGTAAGTGGGGCCAGATAGTGATGTATGTGAAGCAACAGGTATATTGGTCGCTGCAGCGACACTTAGGCTGGAACAAGTACGAAGCAGCTGGCTTCGTCGGCTTAAAGACGCTATATGTAGCTTCGGAGGCCCAGCTGCGGGCTGTTTTGCAGGATGTTATCGCCCTTGACGATGATAGTTCATCATCACCTAATGGCCGCCAGCAGCAGCAACGAACGCTACTCGACATCGGGGCAGGTACGGGCACCGTCACCTCCAAACTCACAGCAGTGTTGGGCATTAGTGATAGACGCAATGTAGTCTGCATCGAGAACTCAGAGTCACTGAGGACTGTACTGAGCGCCCAAGGCTTCCGAGTGGTGTCTTCACCCGACGAGCTGATGCTAAGTGATGAAATCAATGAGGATGGCGACGACGCTCCCCCGAGACTGTTTTCAGTAGCTGCTCTTTTCAATGTCCTCGACCGATGCGACTATCCTAAGCTTCTACTCAAATCGGCGGTAAGCCGGATCGAGCCCGGGGGGTTGCTTCTGGTGGCTTCGGTCGTGCCGTTCCGGCCACTTGTACTTGAGGGACGTAGGGGCTCAAAATGGGGCGAGCCATCGTTACGGGCACCTTTGTCCCCACTGAACATCGCCAGGATACCTACAGAAGTGGAGTATCCCCAGTTTGAGATGAGATTAGCGGTGATTTTGGAGGCGATCCTGCGGCTGCATCCAGAGCTTGAACTCCGGAGGTGTGCATTTTTCTTCTCCGAGTGTACATATGCATGTGTAAAGAAAAGGAAATGAGGGGAGAGATAGAGAAAGAGAGAGAGAGAGGGGGGGGGGGGGTTCAGGAAGCTATGAGTTCCTCACATGATGTTTATATCAAATTGCCGTTGTAATATTATCATCTGTTTCTACACTGCTTTTTCCTGCAACTACTACATATTCATCTATGTCATAGTATTGACACCACGCGTACGTTTTATTTTCTTTATAATAATTCATTGCATTCTTCTGCTCTCTTATAACGTTAATTGTACTGAGCGATATTGCACGAAATTTAACATATGCATCGTATCGTAGGTGGACCCGTCTTCCGTATGTCTCTTCCGGTGACACCAAGAAGACACATTATACGCTTGACATGGCACTGATGGTGTTTCGTATTTCTACATCCTCTTAAGTCTCTACTTTCTCCGTAAATGGAACAGAGCGATGACATTCTGATTAGTAGAGTTTAGAATCTAGTATTGACCTACAAAGACGCAGCTAGTACAATCATGTGTGTGCATTGAGTCTGATGTGTGCTCTTTCTCGTGGCAAATAATGTGGCCATCGTTATGTACGCTCCCATTAAGCTAGCACGGCACAAAGACGCAGTACATTTGTTGTACGTGCTAGGGTGTCATGAGTATGCCAGCAAATGATCAATAATGCAAGAGTTCTGTATTGTCTTCATGTGGCTAGGACACAACAAACAATGGCAACAATGATTACCACTACCGATCCGAATACATCATTGGAGCTAGGCGTGCTGGGCCACCAATCTAGCAATGTGCACTAAGTGCGCTGGATTTACGCATCCAGTACCTACTACTTGACTGCCGCAGCTGCGCTCATATTGATCCTGCTTGTTACATCTAGACATGCTCGCTGGCAGATCGAGGCCGTACGTCCGCTTCAGTTAGATGGCAGATGCGCAAATGCATTCATATCTAGCTAGATGTTGTTGACATGGCCGTAATTATCTTCAAATGGGATTATTGGGCCCGGTGTCATAGCGCACGATGCTGACGGTGCCTAGCTATCGTAGACTCAAATCATGCATAAAAGTCATGGCGAGCAAGTGATGTATTTGCTGCATAGCTTGAACGTTACGTTCGTGCGTGAGCGGGACTAGCTCTCGGCTCGCAGGCGATGCCTCATATTTGTTCATATTGCATGTCGTTTGACCGCCAAATTATACTGTTGAATATGCGCACTGAATTTTCATGAACTATATGAGCACTTTGTGAATCACTCGGTTTTGCCTTTCTTGCTTAGCGCAGCTTTCCTCTCTACTTCCGCTTCGGCCATTTTCATAGTCTTTGCAATCTCTTTTCTTCTTTTTTCTGCTTCGAGAGCTCGCTTCTGCAACACAAATTGACTGATATTACTCATTGATCATACTATTGCACAGTTGTCAAGAGAGAACCTGAGCTTTCTCATCGAAGGCCTTCTTGTTCATATAGTAGTATGGGCAGAGATACTTTGCAAAATTCTCATCGAGTGGCTATATCATATTACAAAGCACCAACATTTAGGCTACGATCTGATTCAATGTTTGATATTTCATTATTTCACACGCAAATCACTCACCAAAAATATTTATATCGTTATCGATGTTTGTAGCTTGGAGTCACGTACGGAAAATTTGAAACAAAGACTACCTGCGTTCCAAACCACTTATATCGCTCTCCTGCCACCTACTCGGGGTGAGTGGAGAGATACGTTTGTTGGTATTAGTAATCTTTGGTATAACTACAACCACTCGTTGGGCATCCATCTTTCCTCTATGAATATCATCATCCTCACCATCACAACCACTAACTATAGTGACATCTAAGACTCAACGGGAACTATCTAGAAGGAACAAATAAGAACATTCTCTACCGTCCTGTAAATTGCATCTCTGAAGGCAAAAGGAACAATTTTGCCGAGCGATGCTAAGTTGTAAGGCCAGACGCTGAGATAATTAATAAAAGTTGAAGGTAGTGATGGAAGAGATGAAGATGGTCAAATATTGACGCCTCTATCTTCACTTCCCTACAAACGTAATGATATTATTACCACCATTGGCATACTTCGATTACGGCATCAGCACCCTGAAAAGGAAGAATATAGAAAGAAACCTTAGTGGTGGTGGTGGGTGGAAACCCATTCGAAACATCTTTCTTCTTAAGGTTATACCCCCAAAACAACAATATTTGGAGAAACGATATTTGTCTACGAGAAGAGAAGTTATGAACGAGCTCTGGAGGAATTCGTACAAAATGGAATATAAACAGCTGCAATCCCCCCTCCATGACGCACGACACATACCCAAAGAATTTCGTTGCCACTAATCGCACATATCCTGTCCTGTAAGTCGGCTTCGTTGATGCTGAACTCCTTCACCAGAGCAGGAATGCTGCAAGGGTAAGAATGACAACACCAGTGAAAAGGAGAGATAGAGACAGGAATGTGCGAAAGAATAGATGTAAGAACGCCAACGCCAAAGATAACATAGGAATAAATATTGCTGCGGGAACGAGAAGACGGATGAGCGGCGAAAAATATTGAAAATATTAAGTACTCCTCTCCTCTTCTTTTGAATATTATTACTCCACGTGCTCGTTGTCTTTGTCTTGAAATGGAACCTATAGTGGTTGTTTCACGGAAGAGGGATAGAAAGAGAACAACAATCTTATTCCCCAACTCGCATTTATTCACATTCCCCATAATCATAATAATATATGTAATATACTAGCATGATTACCCAATCTACTGCTCCTGTATCGATCAGTCTGCCAGCATACAGACACAACCGTGCTTAGCATAGATTAGCTTTAAGGTTTAAATGTTTAATATCGAATTGCCAAGCATTTTTGATAACCTTCCATGTACAAATGCTCCAAAGCGGTTGCAGAGGACACAGATACCATCAAATATGACAATTCTCCTGTGTTTACGAGGCCCATGACCAGGTGGGATCAGCCTTCGCCGAATCTAGAACAAAAGGGATCATAACAAAAAAACGAAAGTATAAGAAGAAGCGTGTGTCCTGCATACGTGCACCTCTCTCTCTCTCTCTCTCTCTCTCTCTCTCTCTTTCTCTCTGTGTCTCTCCGTGTGTGTTTGGGGGGGGGGGGAGGGTAATTATTGATGTAGGTGTTTAGGTATGAGCTTACCAGTATTGTTTTTGATAGCGGGAGAAGGCATATTCTCAGGATTTCAAACACGGATGTTATCAGTAATAAGACCCCAAGAATTGAACCAACGAAAATATCAGTCCATGCCTAAATATATCGACATTAAGCTAATTGAAGATTCCTGAAACGAAATGGAGTACATACCTGAACATGACCGCGTTTGACCGCTAGTACGACGAATGCGATAATGAGCACGAAACCCATAACGAGAGGTGCCGTCACCATTTCAAAGAGAAAGGAAGATCCAAGGTATCTGGCTGCAAATGTGTTTTTTTCACCACATGCTGTGCTGCAGATAGGAGGAATAGCTAGATCGAAACGAATGGCTACTCGCGGATTCGAGGAACGAATCGATGGTTAAGTCATCATTCGGCATAGCGTTAAAAGTCAACGAAAGGTGATGATTTTTATGAAGAATTTTCCTTACTTTTGTTCAAAGAGTGGCAGGGAGCTCTCCTTGGTGCTTTGTTCTTCCTTTCCACGCCTCGTCGACTTGAGGTGTGGTCTCCTGACAGGGGAGGACGCAAATCACTTTTTCGAGAGTCTGCCGTATTTGATTGTCGCAGACATGTACTGCGATGCATTATTGAAGTATATACAACTGCCGTTTTCAACCATGAAATTCTAAATTTTAGGTTGAGACGACCTGGGATTGTGTCATAGATACGAAAATTTTTAAAAGTAAAATCATGCGACGGATTCCTATGTACGACAAAATAAATGCCAAAACTTTATCAAAATATTAAGCACCCATTGATGACAGCAAAGGTACCGAAGGTACCATTCCGATGAAAAGTAGATCTAGATCTAGATATTATCCCACAAAATGATTCAAACGACATCAAAAAAATGCTATTACTGATGTAAAAATCCGGTTAACAGATATTTGTGTAAATGTGGCGAAAAAATCATGTTTGTGAGGTTCGTTCGTTTTGCTTAGTTTTGCTGTAAGTTGCGAACAAACAGTGCGAATAGAGGTTCGTAGCCCATGGCGTTTCTACGAAAAAACAGGATTCATGGGATAAAAACAACAATTTTTGCCCACAAATCCTTGTCGCATCACGGGTTTGTTCGGTTCGATCTACGAACACTAGCCTCTACAAAACCCATTCAAGGTTGCTTCAGCAGGAAAGATGGGATCTGCAATGGGATGCGGGCCTGGCAAAAAGCCAAAAATGACGAATACAACGGAAAAGCAAACTCCAGAGGATATCGTGAAGAGCATCGAAGAGCTCAAACCCAAGTGGCCGGATAACATCACCCTCCAGTGCTTCGACAGGAAGTATTACGACTCGCTCTCTGACGAGAATAAGGCCAAGCTTCTCGAATGCATGAACAGTGGTATTCAAAACCCTGACTCTAGCATGGGGTGCTACGCTTGTCGTCCTGATGACTACGAGACCCTGAAGCCTTTCTTCAAGGCGGCTCTTCAGAAGTATCATAAGGTGTGCGTGACTAATGATATTGATTGGCTGTGTCAAACAGGATTGTTTTTTCGTGTACCTACTACTAATACAACTACTACTACTTTTACTGCTCGTTTGATTGACGAACCTCGCTATATTGCATTTCCAGGTGGATCTTTCGAAGACAAAGCATGTGACCAACTGGGACATCACCAAGCTTGAAGGTGTACCTGAGGATCAGAAGCTCGATGTTGCGAAGCTTGGAGTGAAAGAGAATCTCTCGATGCGTGTGCGCACTGGAAGGAACCTGAAGAAGTTTCCTCTGCCTGGTGCCATGACTAAGGAGGATCGCGTCCAGATGGAGAAGGACCTCCAGAAGGTCTTCGATAAGCTTATTGCAGACGAGAAGTTTGGTGGAAAGTATGTTTCGATCACCCCTGGACACCCAAGCTTCATCGATAAGAAGGAATATGATTCTCTTGTCAAGGATCATATCATGTTCAAGGATATGTCCGCAGACAAGTATCTTCTCGATGCTGGTATTGCCCGAGACTGGCCTTTCGGTCGCGGATGCTACATCTCAGCAGACAGAGGCTTCGTCATCTGGGTGGGAGAGGAAGACCACCTTCGTATTATGGCAATGGCAAAGGGAACTCTTCTTAACGTGGTTTTCGATCGCTTGAAGGCTGCTATCGACTACATCGAATCTCTGATAGATGGTGGATGTGCTAAGTCTGAAGAGTTTGGAGTCGTCACATCTTGTCCAACCAACATCGGTACTGGTATGAGAGCTTCGGTGCACATCAAGCTCCCCAACCTCACCAAGGGGGGATCTGATAAGAATGCCAAGAAGATTTTGAAGCCTCTTGGTCTTTCTGTACGTGGTCTTGGGGGAGAGCACACTCCTATCGGGGTTGACGGGACGGTTGATATTTCACCGTCTGCTCGTTTCTGCATTTCTGAGGCAGAGATTCTCCTTGCCCTATACAATGGTATCAAGGAGTGCCTCGTTGCAGAGGAAAAGGCCAAGCCAACTCCAGAGGATATCGTGAAGAGCATCGAACTCTACGCTGTGTTTGTGCATTTTCAGTGGTAGTACTACGACATGTTCGGTGCAAGAAATGTTGACAAGCACGTTTGTGTGATGGACATGTTAGCATGACATGTGCTGTAGGCCAGCATGCACAGAATGGCATCCTGAACACGCATGATGCACATGCATGCATTGCAGATGATGCATATTGTGTATTGCATGTCTATCATGCAGCGTCAGCAGTCGTTGATCGATGCGAACAGCAAGCGCAGTGCGCGTGCGTGAGATTTCACAATCGCAATCATAGTGTCAATGATGTGCGCTTCGATTCCGAAGCTTCGTCGTCACAGCTAGACGGTTGTTGTTCACCAGCAGCGCTCCGCATTGGTGCATCCTGCAACGTGTCCTTTCACTGCCCTCCAACTGCTAGACTGCTCGTCATTGCAAACTCAGCTCGTTGCTGCTGGATGAGTGCGTTTTGCTGATCCTTCGAGAATGAATGATGTCGCACAATTCACGTGCAGAGCTAGCTAGCTCCAGAGCTAGCAGAGCGAGAAAGAGCTGGGCACTGAACAACTGAAGTGCAGCCACTCACTTCCCAGCTAGCCAGTTGCATCGAACTGTGGAGGGCTGGAGGGTCGCGTTGGCGGCACTTCGAGGACACGTGCACCACTGAGGTGTGGAGATGTTTCAGTGAGGACTCAAGCCCAGAGGCAACACGCTTTTTCTTCCAGCGTCACAGAAGAAGAAAAGAAGAAGAAGGAGAAGACGCAGGAGAAGAAGCGAAAAAAAAAGTCGACGACGAACACACGAAGACAAACAGACAAACAAACAAAACAGGCAACAAACGTGATGATTGACCACGTTTCCAGTCACGTTGCAAGACACTTCTGGACCAGCTTGCAATGCTGCGATTGTCGCAGTGCCTCGAACTGACTTCAGTGAGGGCTGACTGCTGGACTGGTCTGGTGGTGTGAAACCAGCAACAGTTGAGATTGACACATTGGCAATCCAGCGTGCACGAAGCAATGTGACCACGTGCTTCAACGTGGCGGCGACGCAACGTGTGTGGTGTTCAAGTCCAGAAGTGGTGACACCAAGCAGGCTAGCAGGCTAGCAGGGCCAAAATTCACAATCTGCCCCCCTCTTCCTCAGTTTGTCCTCTTTGCAATGCTGAGGTTGTTCAAACTGTCAACCACCTCATCCATCATTGCACTCACTTGAATGCAGAGAGAAACAAACTTCTCTCGCGCATGAGGTTGGCTCTGGGCCCAGATTCTTCCTTCTGCTCTTCGTTCTTTGATGCTCCGGACTCTGCCAAAACCAGAGTTTTGCTGGGGGCCCCCTCGGATGATCCAAACGTAGATCGTCATGTGGACATGGCCTTCAGGAAGTTTGTGTTCAGAGTGGAGGTCTTGCGCCGTCAGTGTTTTGCCGCTGGTGTCATTGCAACACAATGACCAAATCATGCCAATTTGAAAAACCAGCCAGTTGTTTGCCAGTCACACAGTCCTCACTGAAGCCAGTTCGAGGCACTGCATTTCGAACACTGCAAACGTCTTGCAACACTTTGGAAGTGCAGTTCACCATCATTGTTCATTGTTCATTGTTCCAAGCAGACTCGTCGTGCGAACGAAGGAAGTGTTGTGAAGCGGTCACTGCGAGCTCGCTGGCCGTTCAGCCTTCAAAGAATCACTGTCAAGGTCAGCAGAGGTCGCACACACGGCCAGGCGGGAAACTGCCACCAGTGGTGTTTTCTCCGGATCCAAAGAGAGAAAGAAACCAAAGCTGCAATTGGAAGCAAGCAAGTGTTTGTCCCCACGATTCATTCATGATGCATGATTCAAGATTCAAGATTCGTGTTCTCTCCAACATTCCAACAAGATGCACCACTGGCACTGCTGACAATGAACAATGAACAATGATGATGAACCACATGCTGACATTGCATGGCTGGGTGTGCCTCAAACAGGTTGACTGTCCTGAAACAACGTGTGCCATTGTCAGATTTCCGGTGATCGGACCCTGTGGCAACAATTACAATGACAATGGCAGACATAAAAAAATTCCAGGCTATTTTTCATCCACCAAATTTCGTAATTCGAGTATTTTGGCACAGATCCTTCACATCGCCTCTCTCCGAGTGGCGACACAACCTCGTTTTTAACAGACAGGGGTGCATGATGGAAGGGCCCGGTAGTGGAAATTGATTTGTTCTTGAGTGCTGACCATGGCGTCCAAGGTATCTCATTTTTCTCCCAGACATCCATTTTTTCCTGGCCTCCTTGAGGTGTTTCAGAATGCATTGATTTTTTTCTGTGCCTTTCTTGAGGGGGGGTTCAACTGATGGAACAAAAAGACGATTTCATCAAATTGCTATGAAACTGTATTACTCAGGGAAAGGTGGATGAAGATGGGCAGGGAAAAAATTCCGGTCGGAAATCCAAACCTCCCCCCACACCCCAGCCCCCTCTACCCTTTCTCTCTCTCCTGTTACTCTGTGTTTCCTTTCTCTTCTTCTTCACCAAGTATATCTCACATTTCAACTCTTCCAGATGTTATCGTGGCGGCACATATACTACGGCACCGGACTCGCTTCCACTTCGAGAAGAAATTTACGCCCATATGAGGTGGGACGATGAATGGTGCACCCAAATGGTAGCATCGCTGCGACGTTAGTTAACGCTGTTTTCGACGCTCAAAATTACTTTTTTGTGTATCTTTCTTATTATGTGTGCATTATCATCAGATTACCATCTCCGTCTCGAACATGTCGTGGTAAAATTTTCGTTGTTGTTGCTATGCTTAAGAAGGACCAAAAAAACTAACATGCTTCTTGTCATCATCATCAGGTCTATCTTTCGACGTTACAGTGAATTTGAAATGTTAAATAAAAAGGTACTTTGCGCGTGCGTGTTGTGCCATCCTTGTGCCATCCTGCACAACACGCACACTAACCCCATACAACAAAAACCACCTATGAATGATTCATGTTTAAAAAAAAGGACGTACGTACGATTCTGAGGAATACCTATAACCTCCCACCACCAACTCCGCTGTATTTTCTCAGCTCAATCGCGACTTGAAAAAAAAACCAAAGTTGCCAGGGAAAAAATGGACTGGAAATATGGTGGAAGCTTTCCTCGAATCTCGGTTGTATTTACAGAATAGGCAAATTGCCAAGAGGGAACTTGGGGAGGGGGGGATCATTAGCGATGGAGGGAAGAGCAAGCATAATATTAGTAGAGGGCAATGTGTGGATTATAATTTTTTACATATTATTGCACCCTTCTAGAAAAAAAGGTCTTGAAAGTTACCTACAACAGTTGCTGGCCTTGCCCGAGGTAGTAATTCTTAAGGGCTGCTGCTATTTACTGCTGTCTGTTTGTCCATCCATATGTGGCTGTGCTAGCTGCTGCTTAATGACCGTGAAACTTAATGTAACAAATCCCAGGCAATGTCAAATGTCGCCGTGCTAGAGTTTTTGGGGTTTCTATCCGGTGAGTCTAAATGGCCAGTGCTTTCACGTTGCCCATCATCTTCGTCGTGCACGTACGTACATAGTTAATTATTGACACACTCCATGGTGTTTTTCCCCTTTCTAGATCATTCCAAAGAGTCGAAGCGAAAGCGCATACAAGCGGAGCAAATAAGTAGAATCGCCAAACCAGGTGGAAGAGAAAAATAAAAGTTTTTACATACAATGTTGTTTTCTTCTATGAGAAGAAGTGATGATGCTGGGCTCGCTGTCGTTGCTTTTCCCGTCACACATAACTGCTCAGCTACTACTTCAACTTTCAAAATCGCTCATGTTAGTTGTGGTGGTGATTCTTACTATTCTCTTCCCTACCCCCCCCCCTGCAGGAGATGTGGTGCTCTTTCGAACGCAAGGTATGCAAAAGATGCTACTCTCCATGTGCGCTGATGGGAATGAATGATGTGTCAAACGTCTATATGATGAATGTACAGTTAATCGTCATGTTAATTAGTTGATATCATTGCTTCAAAACTGATATTTAACAGTTATAATGTAGCATATCCACCCCCCTTCTCCCTCTCCTTCCCCTT